>JABUQX010112963.1:0-11424 GCA_015478945.1 Trachelipus rathkii | reverse complement strand
TTCAGTTTTCACTCGGTCGCACTCTTTCGATCCAAAAATAACGCGATGGCATTGTATATCTTCCCTACAACACTCAAATAAAACTTTATTCCCCTATTAATTTTCTACAGTGCCCCCCTTATCTCCCCCTTACCCTTATATTAAAGGGTACTATTACAGCTCTACTCCAATCCCTTGGGAGAACTTATCTATATTTGTTTTTTTTTATTTTTTTTATTTTTATACCCTCCAAAAAAACTTTATTACACAACTTCCAAAGCCAATCAATCACCATCTCGCCTCGTTCTGATCATTTCACCAGTAATTTCATCTATTACCTGCAGATTTACCAATCTTTAACTTTCTGTCTCACTCAACCCATTACCTCCTCCTTGCCTTACACCTCCCATTCCCCAAAATACCTATTCCTTCTTGCACCATCAAAACCCCACACATTCACTATGCACCTCTTCATTACTTGCCAATATTATGCAGATTTTCGAAGTGTTCTTTCCACACTCCCCTCACATCCATTTCATCAGTTACAAGAAGGCACCATCCCTGTTCATATTCTAAGCCAGGTTCCCCTTATCTCATCTTAAACCTTTCCGCGGGATTCCTTCCAGAAGAGCTTCCTATTTCCCTTGTAATTTCCCCATTCATCCTCCTTCCAAAACTGTTCATTTACTCTTGTTTTCTCCTATGTATGCACCTTTTAGTATTCTTTTTTCCTCCTTATATAATTCCAAGCATCTTCTTTTGAACTCATCATTTGCTTTTAGTACATTCAACCACACTTCTTTTTACTTTTAACGCTTGCATCACCTCTTCATTCCACCACTCACTGTTGAACATTCTTACTTCCTACTTTAGGCACATCCACAGACTTCTTTTGCACTGCTAACAATTGCTTACTTCATTTGCTCCTCCAGATTTGTTAAGTTTCAACTTGCTTCACATCAACTGATTTACTTGCGAGCTTCTTACATACTTATCCTTACTACCTTGTCACTAAAAACTTCTCACTCTTTAATTTTACCCACTTCCTTACGTATCACCTTCCTCCCCATCAAGCCCCCACTAACTAATTTTACATAGAACAACATAATGATCCATAATCCCATTCCTAAACCCCTCATTGATTTAGCATCCAAACACATACTTTCAACATCTCCTTCTTCACCAACAACAAAAATCAATCATACTTTTCACTTCCCGATACCATCTCTACCTACACCAACATCTAGGTATATATATATATATTATATATATATAATATATAATATATATATATATATTAATATATATATATAGTATATATATATATATATATATATATATATATTATATATATATATATATATATATATATAATATATATGTGGTGGAGAGTAAGTAATGTGTTCAATGAATAAAAATGGCTTACTTACTCCCAGCGAAGAATGAGAAAAGAAGAAAAGAAAATTTAAGAAATTATGATTTAATAACAAGGTAAGTACCTGTCGTCAATAATTAAGAAGACACCACTGCGAACTGATAAGTCGAGAAGACGTGCCTATGTCCCGTTTAGGCTGAAACAATATGCCCAACCACTGGGTCCATTTGGAGGTACCTTGAGTGTGTTGCTCGCTAATTATGGATGTGATTTTAGGATGTTTATAGTAGGTACTTTAGGACAAAGGAGAAGAAAAGAAAAGTAAAATAAATAGGTTTATTATCCAATGAAAATGAGGACTATATTAAGTTCTATAGTAGACTAAAAACTAAAACTATATACTAAGTAAAAATACCCGAAACCATAGATATTTTATGAACTTATAACAAATGTTATGTGTAGGAAATACTGGTAATGCTTTCGGTATTTCGTGAGGAGATTTTATGTAAAATCTCAGAATTTGAAAGTGTTAGAGAGAGATGGTCATCACAAACGACTAACCACTCTGATAGGTTTTATTATTATTTTCTTAAGGGTGATTGTTGTGATAAGGTAAATAACAATCACGAATTTACAATAGAGTTCATTATATTTAGTATTATATTTTTATTATTATTTTCTTAAGGGTGATTGTTGTGATAATGTAAATAACAATTACGAATTTACGATAGAGTTCATTATATTTAGTATTATGATTATAATATTTATATTATAATTATTATTAAAAAATAGTTATATTCATTTCTTAAGGGAGTACATTCATGGGTGGATGGAAACCATTAAAGCAATCATCTATACATTCATCTCAATGGTAATGTTGAGTTTTCTGAAGGGAAGACTGATAAATTGCTAATTGGAGACTCTATGATACGATACCTAGATAGGACTTTTCAAACTAAGAATAAAAAGAAACGATTGAGAGTATGTTATCCAGGTGCCAGAGTGAGTGATATCGTGGATAGGATAGATAGAGAGATTGATTCTACAAATGTTGATTCAGAGGTGATTGTGCATGTGGGTACAAATGATATAGGGCATAGAAGGTCAGAAGAATTAATAGCAGATTATAGGAGATTGATTCAGAAGATGAAAGCTAGTGGAAGAAGGTGCTATTGATTTCTGGGATTTTACCTAGGTTAGGTGCAGGTCAGGGATGGGGAATAGGGCTTTAGGTGTAAATGAAAGGGCTAAGGAATTTGTTTTTCAGAAAATATTAAGGTTTTGGATTTGTGGAGAGAATTTCTGGATAAAGATCTTTTTTGCAGCAGATGGAGTTCACTTGAGTCGTAAAGGTGTTGAGCTTTTCAGTACCAGTTTGGAGACTTGTTTAGCAAAAAACTAGGTAATGTTGGGGGTGGTGGGCTAAATCTGGATACAAATAATAGCAATGGTAACTTATAGTGGGGAGATAAATAAAACTAATGTGTACAGTTTAGAATAATGATGATAGCAATAAAAATAACAGCATTTCGAGTATCAAAATGCTTTTTACACAAATGCTCATTGCCTTAGAAATAAAAAAGATGAGCTGATTAGTTATACCATCAATGAGAATCTGGACATTATTTGCATAACTGAGGCATGGGTTAATGAAGAATTATATGGAGACTCCTTTCAGGAATATGAAATAGATGGATATTCACTTTATTTATATCAGCATAGAGGAAAGAAGGGTGGTGTGTGGCGCTTTATATTAAAAAGCAATATTCAATTTGTATTAATGACTGACTTTAAATTAATCATGATATTGAAACAGTGTGGGTAGATATCCTTATGTACAATAAATCATATAGAATAGGGGCATTTTATAGACCTCCTGGCCAGAATTAGATGCGGAAATTGTGAAAGAAATTGAGAAAGCATGCCACAGTAAAGAAAAAGGTATAGTCATAATGGGTGATTTTAATTTTCCTGGCATTCATTGGGATTCCTTGTTTTCTAATATGACCATAGTAGTTCTGCATCATAAATTGTATACTAGATAACTTTTTTGACCCAGATGGTCCGAACCCAAAAGATACGATGCACTATTAGACTTAATGATAACTAATGAATGAAAGGTATGGTGATGAAGTTAGAGTTGAGGAGAATTATAGACTTAGTGACCATAATATAATTAGATTTATTATGAATGTGATATCTGGGCCCAAATTGGCAATAATAAAGGAAAAGATCATAGATTTCCGAAATGGCGATTTGATCCCAAATTTCGAGACATGCTTAGTATAACTGACTGGATAAGAGTTTAAGACCAAAACTGCTTTATCATGTGAAAACATTTTAAAACAAATTTTAATGAATATTCAGTCAGTATGTTTTAAAGATAAAACCATTAGGGTGGCGAAGAGAAAAACCTGTTTGTGCGAATAGAGAGATAAGAGAGGAAATTAATGAAAAGCGCCAGTGTTTTTAAAATATTCAGGGTAGTAATTAGGGAAGATGATTTAGAAAATTATAGGAAAAAATAGAAATGAACTTAAACCAGTCAATAAGAAAGGCAAAGAGGGAGGCAGAGAAGAAATTAATTTAGCAAGAATAGTAATAAGAACCTGAAGAAGTTTTTTAAGCTTTTATAAATTTAAAAGTAAGAAAGCGGACAATTGGTCCAATTAAATGCAGGAAAAATTTAGTGAGTTCAGATAAGGAGTCGTCACACATTTCAATGGCTAATTTTGCTGTTCAGTGTTACAGAGAAAAGATTTAGATAAAATAGTTTGGAGACTAATGGTTCTTGTATGCAGTAACAAATAGACCTACAGAATTTGAATTTGATGCTAAAAATATTAAACTGTTTATTAATCATTATTGATCCAAGTAAGCTGCAGGCGCCCTGATGGTATATTATGGTAGAATTCTGAAAGAGGGTAGTTTAAGCATTGCAAAGGCACTGTATTGATTTTAAGCAATCTATAACATTTGTGAGGTACCAGATGACTCGAAAACAGCATATGTTGTGCCTATTTATAAGAAAGTAGTAAGGAAGATTTGGGAAATTATAGGCCAGGTAGCTTAACATCTTGGTTTTAAAGGTTCTGAAAAAGTTACTGAAAGGTCATATAGAGAAATATTTAGAAAGATAAACAAGGTATTGTATGACTCCCAGCATGGTTGTCAGAAAGGTAGGTCATGTCAGAACAAACTTTAGAAATTTTATGGAATACATACTGGACTGCATTGACGAGGGCATCCAGTTGATATGATATTTAGACTTTTAAGTAAAGCTTTTATAAGGTTCCCCACAAAGGCTGATGAAAAAGTTATTGCAATGTGGTATAAGGTGGAGTGGTACATGGTTGATTAAAGAGTGTTGTTGCCGAAATAGAAAAACAATGTGTTCAACTAATGGCGAATAAATCATCATGGGAAAATAGTGAAGAGTGTGTCCCACAGGGTTCAGTGTGGGCACTATGTCCTCATATATATAAATGATTAGACCAAGGAACTTAAATGCAAGGTTTCAAGTTTGCAGATGATATAAAGTGGCCACCTTAGTTAGGAATAGTGAAGGATGTAAAGATTCAAAATGATCTGATAAACTTCTTGGGTGGGCAGATAAGTGCAAATGAATTTTAATAGTAAAAGTGTAAGGTTCTTCACCTGTTAAATTTACTCAAATAAAAGTTTTTAACTACAATATGAATGGGGATTGCTTGAGTCTGTGGACCAAGAAAAAGATTTAGGGTGTGATTATAAGCATTAATTTGAAGTAAGCTAATCAATGTTTTGAGCTAGAAAATTAAAAGCTAATAAGAGCTGGGCAGAATAAATCGCAATGTTTGTTTTACAAGAGCAAGGAAGTAATAAGTAAACTGTATAATAGCTATGTTAGGCAGTATAGGTATTGTGCACAAGTTTGCGGCCCTTATTTAAGATATGCAGCATATGCTAGAGAGAGTGCAACGTAGAGCAACAAGGATGATTTCTGGCATTGAGGGTAAGAGCTATGAAGAGAGGCTGAAGATGTTAGGAATGTTTTCTGTAGAAATGCGATTTCTCAGAGGGACATGATACAAGTCTACAAAAATATTTACATCTATTGATAACATAGAGACCAATAAATTTTTTCATAGTAGAACATGGACAGGTGAAGGGGCATTAATAAGAAAATAAGAAGAAAGCATGCCATCTTGATATAGAAGCATGCATTCAGTAATAGGGTTGTTAAATGTGAAATAGTCTGCCAGAGGAGGTTGTGATGTGACTCGATTGCAACATTTAAGAAACGGTTAGATTCGTTTATGGATGGGTTGGGTATCATATAATATATTGACGAAGCCAAATTGGCGGGTTTTTAGTTATAGCAGTTATTGTTAGATGGCATGTGTGACCATAACTTAGTTAATAATGCATGTGGATGGTTTGGGTATCATATTTATATATCATTAGTTTTGACTAAGCCAAATTGGTGGATTTGTAGTTACAACAAATTGACAAGCCCTAGGGTGCTTTGTGGATTTGCATGAGCATGTTTGGGTAGTGGGTTGACTGGGGCAGTCTCGATAGGCCCATGTGGCTTTTTACTGTCTCTATATTCCTAATGTCCTAATGTCCTAGTAGTATCAGACTTTAGATAAAGTTCTTGTGAGGCCTAGAAATACAAGGTACTTGAATTAAGATGGGTCTTCGAAATAAGACCAATAAATAAGAGGTTCTTGAAAAGCGTTATGATAAGAGGTTCTTGAAGTAATAGGAGCCTATAAATAAGACATCTAGAATAAGACCGTAAAATAAGATCTGTAAACTAAGATCTGTAAAATAAGATCTGGAAAATAAAACCGTGCAAAGAATTACAGGAATTAGATGTGATAATGGGAATTTATTATGTTATTTCTTATTTTAATAGTTTATTTTATCAAGTCACATTGCAAAGGGAATATGTTAAAAGATAGAAAGATTCTTACCCTAACATAAATATGTCATTGAGGGGTCTTATTTGATTTGAGAACCTCACAAAGGGAATGGTTTCCACAAGTAGGCTGTAATTATAAGTGAGATTGGAATATTATCTATATTATGTTCATTATATCTTCATTTACATATGCTCAAGTGTAGTTATACTATCTAAATATGAAATTAAAAGCACTAACCTTATAGATATAATTCCAATATATTATAGATATGGTATGCCAAGCAAAAATATCTTTAAGTAAATCTTTAATAGCTAATGGCATACAAATTAAGTTTTAAGGATATAAATATATCATGTTATGTTACATAAACTGGAAAAATAGGAAAAGTTTAAGTACATCCATAAGGAAACCAAAAAATGGCACATAGTTATGTTAAAGAAAAAGATTGGATTCACCCTCAATTTGCCAATGTACTGTTATTTAATGTAATTAAATAACTGCCCATTGGGAAATTTTGGGCGAACAAACACTTTGCTTAAATCTAAAGAGTTAGGGACCAGTGTCCACAGTCACCCCTACATATATATATATTATACTAATATAATATATATATTACTTTATATTATATATATATATATAATAATATTATATATATATTATATGATATATAAATGTTATATATATACCGGCTGGAATTCCAGCCGGAATTTGATATTTTTTTCGGTTCGGCCGGAATTTTTCAAAATTCCGGGCGGAACCGGAATTACAAATTTACTTCTGAGAAAAAATGTTGATGGAAAAACATTGGTAAATGCAGATCCATCCGCTAGGTGATTATAATAGCAGCCTTGTGTAGATTCTACAGTGTATCACATACTACAGTATTTTTAAACAAAGTCTACTGCACAATACCTCAAAATATATATCTATTAAGATATTCGCAATAAAATTCAAAGTTTAATTTCCAAAATTATATTATATATATATATATATATCTATAATTATATATAATATATTAATATATAATATTATATTATATATATTTTATATATATATATGATATATATATATATAATATATTATATATATAAAAGCAAAATTTCTTTAAACATTAAACTGTAAATAAAAAATAAATACATTTCTATCTATATATATATATAGATATATATAATATATATATAATATATATATATTATATAATATAATATAGATATTATATATATATATATATAGTATATATAGGTATAATATATATATATATTATATAATATATATAATATATATATATATACTATAATATATATAGTATATATAATATATATATATATAATTATTAGTTAACTTTTTTTAAACACTTTTGAAAATAGCTGAATTGTGGTAGTAAAAGAAAAAAACTGTTCACGTATTGTGCGATATTTGTGAACGTTTTTCCTCCAAATATATTTTCTGCCTCGGAAATGAGAATAATTTCTCTGAATGCTATCGTAGAAGACTGGAAAGGAGAGTAATTTTTGGGCTAGTAACTGCTATGTTTGAGAATGTTAGCTTTGTCACTATTTCCATAAATTACAAGAATATCCTTCTTTTCAGGTCTTCTACATACATCAGGAGAAATTATTCTCCATTTTCCGAGGCAGAAAATATATTTGAGGAAAAGCGTTCAAAAAATATCGACCAATACTGGTGAACAGTTTTTCTTTTACTTCACCACAATTCAGCAATATTTTCAAAGTGTTTTTAAAAAAAAGTTAACTTAATATATATATATATAAATATATTATATTATATATTAATATATATATATTATATATATATCTATAATATATTATATAATATACCTAGTATAATATATATATATATATATATTATATATTATATATATATATATAATATAATATATATATATATATGCAAAATTTAGTATGATATGAATGTAGTTCTTTCTTTTATTACATGTTAATAGTTTAAAGAAATTTTGCTTTTATATAATATATACTTATATAATATATATATATATAGTATATATATATTAATATATATAGTATATATATATATATTATATAATATATATATATATATATATATATATATTAATTGTTGGTAATTAACTTTGAATTCATTCAGTATCTTTTTATCCTATTTTGAGGTATTGAGTAGACTTTGCTTTAAACATACTTGTAGGTATATGAGCACTGTATGAATATACACAAAATGGCTGCTTATTTATTTTGTTAAAAGATGGCTATGGGTTATGTAAAAATAAATCTCTTCCATCAAATTTTTCTCAGAAGTAAATTAGTAATTCCGGAGCGTTTCGGAAATTTTGAAAAAAAAAATTGCGGCCGGAACGGAAAGAAAGTATCAAATTCCGGCCGGACCGGAATTCGGGTACACCTCTAATATATATATATATATATATATATATATATATATATATTATATCATATATATATATATATATATATATTATATATATATATATATAGATATATATATGCAGGGGTGACTGTCGACACTAGTCTCTAATTCTTTAGATTTAAGCAAAGTGTTTGTTCGCCCAAAATTTTCCAATGAAAGATTATTTATTTTTCAATAAATAACAGTACATTGGCAAATTGAGGGTGAATCCAATCTTTTTCTTTAACATAGCTATGTGCCATTTTTTGGTTTCACTTATGGATGTACTTAAACTTTTCCTATTTTTCCAGTTTATGTAACATAACATGATATATTTATATCCTTAAAACTTAATTTGTATGCCATTAGCTATTAAAGATTTACTTAAAGATATTTTTGCTTGGCATACCATATCTATAATATATTGGAATTATATCTATAAGGTTAGTGCTTTTAATTTCATATTTAGATAGTATAACTACACTTGAGCATATGTAAATGAAGATATAATGAACATAATATAGATAATATTCCAATCTCACTTATAATTACAGCCTACTTGTGGAAACCATTCCCTTTGTGAGGTTCTCAAATCAAATAAGACCCCTCAATGACATATTTATGTTAGGGTAAGAATCTTTCTATCTTTTAACATATTCCCTTTGCAATGTGACTTGATAAAATAAATTATTAAAATAAGTTAAATACGGTAACATAATAAATTCCCAGTATCACATCTAATTCCTGTAATTCTTTGCAGGGTTTTATTTTCCAGATCTTATTTTACGGTCTTATTCTAGATGTCTTATTTATAGACTCCTATTACTTCAAGAACCTCTTATCATAACGCTTTTCAAGAACCTCTTATTTATTGGTCTTATTTCGAAGACCCATCTTAATTCAAGTACCTTGCATTTCTAGGTCATAATTCTAGGCCTCACAAGAACTTTATCTAAAGTCTGATATTACTATTATTGCTTTAATGGTTTCCATCCACCCATGAATGTACTCCCTTAAGAAATGAATATAACTATTTTTTAATAATAATTATAACATAAATATTATAATCATAATACTAAATATAATGAACTCTATCGTAAATTCGTGATCGTTATTTACCTTATCACAACAATCACCCTTAAGAAAATAATAATAAAAATATAATACTAAATATAATGAACTCTATTTTAAATTCGTGATTGTTATTTACCTTATCACAACAATCACCCTTAAGAAAATAATAATAAAACCTATCAGAGTGGTTAGTCGTTTGTGATGACCATCTCTCTCTAACACTTTCAAATTCTGAGATTTTACATAAAATCTCCTCACGAAATACCGAAAGCATTACCAGTATTTCCTACACATAACATTTGTTATAAGTTCATAAAATATCTATGGTTTCAGGTATTTTTACTTAGTATATAGTTTTAGTTTTTAGTCTACTATAGAACTTAATATAGTCCTCATTTTCATTGGGTAATAAACCTATTTATTTTACTTTTCTTTTCTTCTCCTTTGTCCTAAAGTACCTACTATAAACATCCTAAAATCACATCCATAATTAGCGAGCAACACACTCAAGGTCCCTCCAAATGGACCCAGCGGTTGGGCATATTGTTTCAGCCTAAACGGGACATAGGCACGTCTTCTCGGCTTATCAGTTCGCAGTGGTGTGTCTTCTTAATTATTGACGACAGGTACTTACCTTGTTATTAAATCATAATTTCTTAAATTTTCTTATCTTCTTTTCTCATTCTTCGCTGGGAGTAAGTAAGCCAATTTTTATTCATTAAACACATTACTTACTCTCCACCACATAAATACGAGAAAATTAAGTGGCGCCCGAACAGGGACCTTGTGTTCTTGTCGTTCGCTAAGCCACTGGATTGTGATATTGATCACTTCGCCACTCGTCGCATCACAACACAGAACAAAGTATTTCTTAAAATATTTCATAAATTTGCTTCATATTCCCAAAGATATTTCAAAACACATCCTTATACTGGACCAAAAAAATTCTTACAATTCTTAAACTATTAGTTTAGTCCTTACGATCCTAGAGGTAGAATAGTTATATATTTATATTTAATTAACTGAAAATTGGAATTTAAACTATAAAACTATAAATGGATGTATCACCCGATAATCCCATTCAATCCAATTTAATTCTCAAGTGCATGTAAAACCAATGAATCCACCGTTTAAAACTGGACATCTTGTTCATAGATCTTTGACGAGCAAATCTCCCTATTAGTTCCTGGTTTTACCTCCCAGTATCATATTTTAAACACCCCCCAAATTAAACATTATATGATTCTCCTGAATCCCCAAACTTGTACTCTGGGCCCATAATCAAACAAAAAATTGACATGCTAGAAAAAGCTGTTGGGCACTTGACCCAGTTACTCAATACACCACAGACATCTACCCAGATATCTAACGAACTGACCCAGGGAAATACAAGTTGGGAATGAAGAAAAATTTTATTTCATACTTAGAGGATTTTGAAGCTTACTGCCGGCTTCAATTCCCTAATTTATATCATCAATGGTTACACTGTCTTGGCAGTCAATTACAAGGTAAATTTCTCCAATTCTATCGTCAAGTCACTAAAAACGATACAGATTACTTTTCTGAACGAGAGACTCTCATCCAATGGTATGAGGACGAGGAGAGACACATGAACGCTTACAATGTAAAAACATATAACACTGCCCGTACACATAAAAATGAGAGTATTCGTGACTTTGCTATTAGATT
>JABUQX010112962.1:12500-16505 GCA_015478945.1 Trachelipus rathkii | reverse complement strand
TATTTCAGTACTATAAAATATGGTTCAATTATGTATGGAACAAAATATCGGCCAAATGGCCACCGCGACCTCGGCGGCACACCTCCATCCGATGGTCAAAATTTTCGATGACGCTGAGGCATAATTGAGGTTCTATGCCGTTAATGTGCCGAATTATCTCATCCTTTAGCTCTTGAATTGTTGCTGGCTTATCGACGTACACCTTTTCTTTCAAATAAAACCCAAAGGAAAGAAGTCCAACGGTGTCAAATCACATGATCTGGCGGCCAATTGACATCGTCACCACGTGAGATAACACGGCCATTGAATTTGTCGCGCAAAAGAGCCATTGTTTCGTTAGCTGTGTGGCAAGTGGCACCGTCCTGTTGAAACCACATATCGTCCACTCCATACCTTCCAATTCGTTGCCATAAAAAGTTCGTTATCATCTCACGATAGCGAACACCATTCACAGTAACTGCCTGACCGGCCTCATTTTGGAAAAAAATACGGCCCGATGATGCCGCCAGCCCATAAACCGCACCAAACAGTCACTCTTTGTGGGTGCATTGGTTTTTCGACAATCACTCTTGGATTATCATTCGCCCAAATGCGGCAATTCTGCTTATAGAATCAGTGAGGTGAAAATGTCCTCTAAACTGATATTGATTTTCTTCGAAAATTGATCATCCACTGTTGCCATTTCTTGCCACCATTCTGACCATTGACGACGTTTTGTATGGTCAAGAGGCTTTAGTTCTTGAGTCAATTGCACCTTGTAAGCGTTTAAATGCAAGTCTTTATGCATAATGTTCATCAACGACGAGCGTGAGAGGTGCAATTGTTGGGCATGACGACGAGTTGAAGTGGATGGCTCCTCAGCCACACTATCGCGAACAGAAGCAATATTTTCTGCAGTACGAGCTGTACGAGCATGCACTGGTAATTTCAAATCTCCTACAGACCCGGTTTGCTCAAATTTTTTCACGATTTTTCCGATTGTACGCACATTTGGACGATTAATTTGAGCAAAAAAATCACCAAGTGCACGATATGCATTTTGATTTGAACGCCCATTTTCATAATAAGCCTGAATAACTTTAACACGTTGCTCCATTGTGTATCTTTCCATGGTTCAAATTAAGTAAGTCTGAAATTGAAAAATGTCAAATGAAATGCAGTAAAAAAATTGACGTTTAGGTGTGGTTCACATTCAGCATCGGCCCATACAATTTAACCACCCTATATATATATTGAGTCAATGTACAGGATCCAACACGGCCCACAAAGAAACGGCCACACTGGGTTGAATAATCAACTCCATGGGTGGGTCCTGGCTTATCCATATTTTAAATGTCAAAGAAAGTTTGAATATCGAAATGAATATTCAGTAAAAAAAAACTTACATTATAACCATGATGTATTTATCTGTTGATCTATTGCGTCAAGTCACATTTCGAGTATCATTTTTCATAAACATAACATAAAAATAAGTTCTTTATATACTGATCAACGAATATATGCTGACGTAACAAAGTTTTCACATTAATAAAGCTAACAAAGCATAACCTGAACTAATATATAATGTTTACAACGACAAACCTAACATACCTTACGCACGAATAAACAGCTAACATTAACAAAGTTCCATACTTAAGAACAGGAAGGCGACTAACTTAGCATACAAAACGTAACCTATTCACATTTTTTCAAGCATATTTCTAAGATATTAATGTTAATTTTACATTAACATGGTAATATTTAGCAAAAATTTATCATAGCCTTGTCAAAATTATCATACTGACCAACGAAGATATGCTAACGTAACAAAGTTTTTTTTACATTAATATAGCAATATTTAACAAAAATTTATCATAACCTTACCTAACTATAATAATCCCCAACAAATAATTGCAAACATAACAAAGTTTTATCCAAACATAACATAAAATAAGTTTTTTGAATAAATATCATAGTAAAGTGTAATAGTTTACTGACCCCGAATCAGTAAATCAGTATATCAGTAAATCAAACCACCCACCCCACCACCCCTCCCACCCATCTATGATAAATTGATCTATTGATCTATTGATCAAGCCATATGGGTGTCATTTTGTATAAACATAATATAAAAATGTTCTTTGAATAAAATATCATAGCAAAATGTAAAATTTCATACCTTACGCACGAATAAACTGCCAACATTAACAAAGTTCCATACTTAACAACAGTAAAGTAACTAACATTGTATACAAAGCTTAACTTGTTTACACTTTTTTTAAACATATCTCTAACATATCAATTAATTTTACATTAAATAGTAATATTTAACAAAAGTTTTATCATAACCTTACCTAATGTATCTACCGACAACGAATATATGCCTAACGTAACAAAGTTTTCACATCAGTAAATCTAACATATCATAACTGAACTAAGAATATTAATTTATAACAACAAAATCTTACCATACCTTACGTAGAATAATCTGCTAACATTAACAATGCACACTGTTAATTTAGCGGTTAAAGTAGCTAACATTGCCTTCCACGTAACCTATTCACATTTTTTTCAAGCATATCTCTAACATATCAATGGTAATTTTACATTAGCATAGTAATATTTAACCAAAAATTGCATAACCTTACCTAAACTATCATACTCCCAAAGAATTTATTGCAAACACAAAGTTTTTATTCCTCAGTAAAGCTAATCTAAAGCCATAACATACTTAACACAACATCGCCTCACGAATAACTGATATCATTAAACAAAGTTACGACTTAACCAATAAGCTAACATAGACAACCTGAACTAAGAACATAATGTAAAACAACAACCTAACATACCTTACGTTTGAATAATCTGTTAACATTAACAAAGTTCCCTACTTTTCAAAGGTACAGCAGCTAACATTGCATACAAAACTCAATCTAACCCATTTTTCCAACATAAACGAATACTAATTTTCATTGGTGTAGTAATATTTAACAACACAACAAAAATTTATCATAACCTAACCTAACTGTCGCCCTAACAAGCTAATAAATGCTAACTTGAACTAAGAACATAACATAACTAACATACCTAGCTTATCCAACCCCCAAAAAGTTGGATTAAAGAACAGTTTTAAAGCAACCGAGCTCTCAGCCGAGCAACATGCGATGGTTCGATCCCAGAGAAGACAGTATTTTCTTTACTTCCCATCTATATGTTCTTTGGGGTTTGTTTATACAAACTTATGCTTATTACGATTATGCCATATTTAACATCTAAAATGTAAGGAACGAGGGAAAGGACAGGCTGGACACTTGGTGATGTCGCCTTAACGAAAGCTCGGTTGCTTTAAAACTGTTCTTGAATCCAACTATTTTGGGTTGGAGGATGGCTCAGTGGTAAAACATCGAATATATCGTTCTCAATCGCAACATGCGGTGGTTCGATCCCAGAGAAGGCAGTGTTTCTTTACCTTCCCATTATATGTTATTTGTTTGTTTACAAACTCATTAATTGCGATTATGCAATATTTAACATCTAAAATATTAAGGAACGGGGGAAAGGACTGGCTCGACACCGGGCGATGTTGCCTTGACGGGAGCTCGGTTGCTTTAAAACTGTTCTTGAATCCACCTTTTTTGGGTTGGAGGAATGGGTCTTCAGGTGCGTTAAAGCATCGAGATATTCATTCTCATTCGCCAACATTGCGGTGTCGATCCCCTTCCCCTAAGAAAGGCAGTATTTCTTTTTAGCTTCCATTTATATGTTCTTTGTTTGTTTACAAACTTATTAATGCGTATTATGAAATATTTAACATCTAAAATATTAAGGAACGAGGGAAAGGACAGGCTGGACACCTGGTGATTTCGCCTTACGGGAGTGGAGCAGCCGAAGAAATTGTTGTTCAGCGGATACCATTGTGTTTTTAGAAAAGGGGTTTTAAGCACCTGGAGTGCGTTGAGCGAATCTGAATAAATGACAAAAGAGTGGTCTTGATTAAGGAATAGAATTTGAAGAAGGGCAATCATT
>JABUQX010112962.1:0-7500 GCA_015478945.1 Trachelipus rathkii | reverse complement strand
GTGCGAGCGAGAGACGAGGCCGCGAAGAGAGCCTATACACCCTGTAACCACAGAATGTAATAGGGTTGGACACTACTCCAGTAACCACAGGGTAGTCCTAGGAGCTCGAAGTGAGGCTTGCGAACGATAACCACAAGTCGAGTATTCGCCTGAGGGCTGTGTTTCGACAAGTAACCACCGTCTAAGAGGGGCCTATACACTGTAACCACAGAAATGCTATAGGGTGAAGCCCCTAGATCTTCAGCACAGATAGCACCTACGTGAAACTCGAAAGTGAGTTTGGGACACGAGAACACATAGCGTTCAAGGCGTTATGGAACAGCTGACGGGCTGCCAAGAGGGGGCGCTTACACCCTGTACCCACAGAATCTATGAGTGTTGAGCCTTATTAGTAACCACAGATTAGCCCTAGGAAACTCGAAGTGAGTCTTGGACGAGTAACCACAAGTTCAATAATTGGAACAGCTGTCAGCGGCTGTCTGTGTTTGACCAAGTAACCACCGCTCTAGAGGGGGCCTATACACCTTAACCACAGAAGTGCTAGGGTTGAGCTCATTAGTAAACACACAGATAGCCCTAGTGAAACTCGAAGGAGTTTGGGAACGAGTAACCACAAGTTGTCAATATCGCGGAACAGCGTGAGGGCTCTGCATCGTGTTTCGACATAACCACCGTCCTAAGAGGCCCTACTACACCTTGTATACACAAATGTATAGGGTGTAATACTAGTAACCACAGGTAGTCCGAAGGAAGCTCGAGGTGAGCTTGGGAACGAGTAACCACAAGTTCAGTAAGGGAAATTCTGAGGGCCTTGTTTGGCAGTAATCACCTGTAACCACAGAATGAGTAGGGGTTGAACTACTAGTAACCACAGGTAGTCCGAGGGAAGCTCGAGGTGAGCTTGGGAACGAGTAACCACAAGTTCAGTAGGGAACAGCTGAGGGCTGTGTTCGGCAGTAACCACCGCCTAGTGAGGGGCCTAATCACCTGTAACCACAGAATGAGTAGGGGATTGAAGCTACTAGTAACTCGACAGGTAGCTCGGGAACGGTCTGCGAGAAAGAACTCCAGCGCGCTTGAAATCATCAATCTCGTGCCTGCGTATAACCCTAGAAGAAGTCTTGAATAAAATAAAATACTAATCGATTTTAAAATGTTCTTAAATATTAATCATATTGTTTAAAGAAATTAATTTTATGAAATAAGTCGAAATTATTCATACTTTTAGAGAATAAAGGGTAACTAAATTAAGTTTTAATAGCTAAAGAAAATGGAATATGACAAACTCAAAAATAATAAAAGGAAGTAAAAAGCTTATCATTAATATTCCTTATATGAACAACGAAAATGACTAAATACTACTATTTATATCTTAAAACTACTTATTTAAGCTTTAGAAATCCTTAAATACTATTTATTAAAGATAAATCAAAACGATTCTTTTAATACGTCACAATCTTAAATCCTTCAATAAGTAGAGAAAAGTTTTTAAACTAATTAAGGCTTATGAAATTAATTTTAAACACTTAAGGTAATTAAATAATAATATTATACAATATATTAAAATATTTACTAACTTAAATAATCTTTCTTAATATCCATTTCCTAAAATTATGAAACATAAAACAATATTCGAATACGGCAGACATTTTGAGAAAGTACGCCGTCTTCCAAAAATCTTTACATTGCGAAAGCTCAAAAAGATTTAGAATGTAGTTCTTTCCCTTATAATTTTATACTACATTATTTACATTTTAAATAAAGTCACTGTTTCTTAATTATAAATAATAAAATAGAATCATTTATGGAAAAATCGCGAAAGCGTAATTATATGGGTAACTTACAATAATAGAGACCGCATCAATATTTGTACATAAAATGATAATATAATCGTTATCCCAAAAGTCTTAAATTTAAGGGTAATTCAAGTACCCGATTAACTTTCACAATAATTTTCTAAAGGGGAAACAAGTTTATTGGCAAAAGTAGCCTATCTAATGACCAATCAAAGGCTTTTTAAATTTTAAAATAAACTTTTTATGTTTGACAGGGTATGGTATTCAAAATATGTTAATTCTAATTGCATAATTAATAAAAAAAAATTTAAATCCAACATTTTTTACTTAAAAATAGAGGCATTTGTTAGATTATAAAATAATAATAATAATAATAATAATAATAATAATAATTCTTTCTTTATCCTGTAGGTGTATTAGTAGAATCAAAATTTGTGAGGGAACACTTCAAAAATCTGCGATAACATTGGCGCAGTAATGAAGAGGTGAAAATGAATGTGTGAGTTTGATGGTGCAAGACAGGAATAGGTATTTTGGAGAGGAGGAAACTAGTAAGGGCTAATGGGTAGAGTGAGAAATTTGAAAAATGGCGCTTCAGTATGTAGAGATGGAATTAAGTGGAGAAAATGATTAAGAAACGGAGGCAAGATGGTGATTGAAAGGATTTGGAAGTTGTTAAGAGCAAAATGTGTAATGGAGGTATAGTCAGAGGGATTGGGGAGAGCAGTAATAGTACCCTTATAAAAGTGTAAGGATGAAATAAGCGGAAAATTAGTTTATGAGTGTTGTAGGGAAGATACCAGTATATGCTGGAAAAGAGTGCGTCGAATGACTGAGGATCTGATTGGTGAAAACAAGATGTGCATTAAATTAGGTGAAATTTGGTTTTAAGCCACAACTCATATCTCCAAAATAACTACAATAACGTAAGCTAGGGAAAAAGGAATACATTTGCGAATGCCTGGGTCCAATTCAGGTGCGGAAAATGTACAAAAAAAATATATATAGATTCAAACAACGTACAATACGCTACAGCGAAAAGCGAATTACATTTTTGCGACATCCTGGTAGAAATTTTAGATTAAGCAAAAGTAAAAATAAAAAAAAATAAAAAAAAATTGATTGTTCAGTAATTATCAACTACTATGATGTAGAGACCTATTTTCAGTAGACTCCTTTTTTTTTTTTTTTCTGTTTTCTTACAGTCTATCAATTCCACTCACGGGCAAAGCCCTAATCTAGGAGGGGTGTGCGTCAATTTTTGTCTAGCAAGACGGAGCCAAGAAAAGAGTAACACACACTCAGACGTCCGACCAGTGACGAAACCTGCGTCTTTCGTGTTAGTTGGGCGAGTGCGTCAACAGCTAGCTACCGCGACGCCAATTTTGGTGCTTGATCCATCTCTTCTTGACCTATACGAGCCGACTCCACCGAAGATTTCAGTTTCTTATCGTTCTTATAATAAATAACAAAATCCAAAATCATCATGGTCAATGTCTATTGATTTAAATTTACCATCATTAACTAATTAACTGTAATAATTTATAAAGGATTATTGGTTCATTTAATGCCTTAAAATAATGACCTTTTCTTTATTTACGCTTTTATTTAATCATTAACATTTTGTAGTTCCTATTTCTAAAAAGTTTTTTCATGTCTTGAACAGAATGTTCTCTCGGAAGGAACCATCTTCTTCACAGCACTCAGACTTCAAATCCCTCGTTGCAGCCGTTCTGAGTGTCTCTTGGGTCTTTCTCTTTTTCCTTGTCTCTAAATACCTTCTCATTTCTTTCCACTCTCCTTATTTAAACGTCCGCTTCTCCACCGCAGTCGCGCTTACTATATTGCGGTGAGTGGTAAAAATAAAATAGACTTTCTCATTAAATTTTTCGCTTTTTTTTTTTTTTACTAAAGGAATAACCAAGGGTAAACCGCATAGATATCAGACGTCGGGGTCTCTCGGCCTCCACGAAGCACGGAGGACTATTCCCCTCCCCCTCCGGGGAGGGTTCTCCCGGAATTCCCGCTCTTTGGTATTTGGGCTGTTTTTGGGTACCTCTTTTTTTTCTTTTTCCCCCCTTTTTTTAACGGAGGGGCGCGTACTGGAAACAAACGTCCCCCCCTTGATTCCCCGTGCGGCTCGAAGTCCCACCTACATTGGCCGTTTGTAATACCTTACAACATATCAATAACCTAGTATATATATTATAATATTACGTGCTCCCCTGCTCCTAACAAAAACAAAAATGAAAATAGGCAAGTTCTATGAATCCCTATTTGGTTTAGTATTTGATTTATTTATTTTTTTTCACATTTTCCTAACTAAAATTTTACGAGGATTCCAAAAATGTATTTCCTTTTCGCCTTGTGTAGCTATCTGTAGTTTTTAGCGAGATTCTTTTTTTTATTTCTTTTTTTTTTTTAATGTGTACACGTAATTTATTTCAAATTAATTATAGGATTCCAACAATGATATTCCTTTCCCTCTTGTAACTATTGTAGTTTTTGAGATATGGTCGATGATAGCTTGTGCGTTTTAAACCAACAATAATCACTAATAAAGTGGTGAGTAGAGATGTTGCGATCAAATTTTTACCATTGAATAACGCAAATGCATGGGAGAAAAGTGAGATGGAAGAAGAATAATATATTTAGGTTTCACGTATTTCACAACAGGCGTATTGACAGGATTAATAGAGAAGCTCTGCGCATGTGGTTAGTATATTATGGTGGGTAAGTGGAAGGTTCTGAATGGAAGTCAAAAGTATGCCTATTGACATAGTGGAATGTGATTAGAATCAATTGGACGGTTTTGAAATGATTTGGGCTTAATATTAATACCCCAGCGTGAGACAAGGAGTCGCTGATTGTGTTATGTCTCTTGCCATTTCGAATTTGGTATATGGATGAGAGTTATGAGAAGAATTAGAGAGTAGGGGTGACAAGGGAAGGTATCAGAAATGATGGAGAATGACAGAGAGTGGTGAGCGGTGAGCCTACTCTATTATATGCAAATGAATTTGGTTTGGTGTTTTGATCGTGAAGAGAGTTTGAGAGGATTGGTAGAGGTGTTTTCAGGGTGGTCTACGAGAGCACCTTCGAAAGTAAAATGTAGGTAAAGTAAAGGTTGATGTAGGGAGTGAGGGGAAGTCCGCATGCTGTGATCGTTTAGTTATGATGCGTGAGCAGCTGGGAACCAAGTGTCTGAGTTTACAGATATTTAGATATATGTTGGATAGAAAATAGAAATGATGCATAGTGTAGGAAAAAAAGTTGTGAATGAAAGGAAGGGCTCGTCAATCTAAAATCGTTGGTGGACGTAAAGGGATAAGTCTTGAGGTCGCTAAGGCTTTGCCATGAGGGTATGTTGCTTACCTGTGTTTAATGTATAGTTCAGTGAAACTATGCGTCGGTAGTATGAAGAGCGAAGCGATCTAATATACAAAGTTATTCAGATGGACAAACGTAAGGCGTCTAGGTGAGAGAGAATTTGATAAAATGTAGAAGAATGCATAGAGCATTTGTGTTGGCTGCTGGAGAAATGAGAGGGAATAAAGGGAAGAGTACATGAGATTTCCTGTCATATTTAAGCACCGGATGATATCCGGTTGGTTAAGCGAAGGTATAGTGGTGAGTGTGCCGGGAATCAACCGGCTAAAAATTTTGAAGTTTTACCCTATGAGCAGCGGCAAACCATTCTTCTTATACAAAAATTTACCAAATAAATAATATGTGTATCTTCATCAATTATACATCTCTGAACAAATTGTTCACCGATAATAATCTAGATGTCATAAAAAAGTGTAGCGATTTTTCATTTTTTTTAGTTGCAAAAAAAACGAGAAAAAAGAAATTCAAATAATTAGGTTGGCAAATGTATAACTTTTTTATTATTCATCTGATATAGAATTAAATTTTATGCTCGTAGAATTTAGTAGATACACATGTTATTATTTATATATAAATAGTGTACACCCACCGTTTCTTGCCACTGCTCAGCATAGCAACTTTTGACATTTTGAATAACAAAATATTTTTTTACATGAAGCATCAGGCAAAATCAGCGAAATTATTTTAGTTTGCCTTATGTTTGTCATTTTATATACAGAACTCTATATTATTGATGTATAATTCATTGAAATAAAATAACCTTTTGGTAGTTTCAAAAAACCTTTTAGTTTCAGGGAAAAATAAAAAAAGCAGCAGCATTTGGCAAAAAAAAAAAAAAAAATTTTGAGTATAATCTTTGCGTATGTTTCTGAGAATTTTATAAACCAGTACTGTTTGTTGCAGTATTCAGAGAAACCCATTTACTACAAAATCTTTGGTACGTTCAAACAGACAACTTTTCTTTTAAAAATCGTGTAGTCCCGGCGCACAGTCCTCCATGCTTGGAGGACACATAACTGCGCGAAGAGATGCGTGATCTATCTCTATAATGTCTCTTGCTTAAATAAAAATTGTATGATAGCCAAGACTTCCTTCTTATCTTGAATGGGCTCAAGCTATTATGAGACATCACCCAATTAATATCTAAAAATTTTACCCAGACCATGCCCCGTACACATTGAACTAGTTATACTAATTATCTATATATATATATATAGTAATATATATATATATATATACTATATATTATATCTATAAATATTATACGAATATATTATACTACTATATAAATACCTAGTAACTAGATTTATAATATATATACATATAGCATATATATAGTATATATATATATATATATATATATATATATATTATATATATTAGTAATATATATATATACTAGCTATATATATACTACGTATTAATATATATATCATATATTTACTACTATATATATATATATATATATAATTATATATATATATTATAAATATACTATTACTATAGTATTAACTTATATATGGTACATGCAGGTGGTGTTTGGGACAGTGAAGAAATCTGATGTGATACAAAAGGGGGAAGAGGGAATAGCCTATAGTCCTATGTAAGAAATACCCAAATTAATATTCCGATCTATCATTAATGCAATTTGACAGTAAAAAAAAGAATAAGACCAGTAAATATGGCATAACAACAACTCAAAATCTTCAAAGCAGAAGAAAAATACTAAAAAGATCAATTCTATAAGTCTGTATAGGAAAAATTACGGTTACTTTTGTATGAAAATCACAAGCACAATCCTTTCAATGTTCTCAGATAACTGAAGTATTGATCAGGTAACAGCATCTCTAATTAACCCATGCTGAAGGGAGAAACTGATGTCTGAGCCTGTAACTTCCATCTAAAACAAATGAAAAAAAAAATATGCGCTTTAGGAGAAACACTAATTAATGAGAGATATTAGGTATTTTAATATACTGATTTTATTAATGCTGCAAGATGAAATATAATATATGAGTATATATATTATATAAGTATATATAGTAATATAATACATAATATATAATCATAATATATACTAATAATAATAGATATAATAATATATAATATAATATATAGATTTAATATACTAAAATATACTTAATTAACCATATAGTATAAGATATTTACCTCCTATTCATATTATGGGTACGTATCTCACCTTGTTTCAGTTATCTTCACATTCCTCTTAATAACTATTATTCATGAGCAACGTATGGACGCAATTCCGTCGGCGGAATTCCGGCCGCAATACATTTTTTTCCCGTTCCACCCC
>JABUQX010112961.1:27500-36198 GCA_015478945.1 Trachelipus rathkii | reverse complement strand
TTTAGCTTCTAAGTAATGCCGGTGAGTGATTTAATGCTATCCTATATATATATATTATATATATTATATATATATATAATATATTATATATATATATATAATATATATATATATATATAGTAATATATATATATATTAATATATATATACTCTACATATATACTAATACTTATTATAATTTTCATAGGGTGGCGAGTCGGAGTCGGATCGGGTTAATTTTCAAAGCGGTGGAGTCGACAGTCGGAATCGGAGTCGTAATTTTCAAAGGGCTGGATCGAGTCCGGAGGTGCGTGAGTCCTCGGTAATTCTCAAGATGGTCGCAGTCGGCGAAGTCACGGAAGTTCGCGAGTCAGTAATTTCCTGCAAGTAGGTTGGTGGCGGAAGTTCGAGAGTCGAGTCGGGAAATTTTGACCGATCCACACCCTCTACTCAACACCACATTACCATTATTAAGACGAGGGATAGGACAAGTGAACACCTGGTGATGCGCCTTAAGGGATACTCGATGCTTTAAAGACTATTTTCTGAACTCAACTGTTTTGGGGTTGCCGCGTGAATGCTAAATGTCGTGGACACCATCTGAAATCATCTCTATTAGCCGAATGTTTGATCATGATGTCAAAGCCACCGCCACTTTAATAAACATCCTCCTATCATTTTCTATGCAAGACGAACGAGCTTCGGTGGTCAATCCCCGGAGAAAGCACGTGTTCTTTACATCCACTGTGTTCTTCTATTAAGATCTAAATACTAAATTGCAATTATGCAATATTTAACATCCTACATCGTTATCTAAAGAAAACGAACGGATTGGACAGTGGACACTGGAGATGTCGCACTTTCGAAGAACTCGGGTTTGCTTAAAACTGTTCTTGAACCAACTTTTTTGTTGGAGGATAGCTCATTCGTAAAGCACGAGCAATTTCACTCATTTCGCAACAGGTGTTTCAATCGGAGAAGCATAATCTTATACCCTTACTTATGTCTCTTTATTTAAAGATCTCTCTCTCTCTCTCTCATCTGCTCTCTCTCGCTATCTGTAGTTCTTACTTTAATATATTTCCTCACCAAAGACATAGCGTACACTTTAAATATATATTAATACCTAATATTATATATATATATAATATTATTAGTATTATAAATATATATTATAATATATATAATATAATATATATATATATATATATATAGGCCCTTTTCTGTTATTAAAGTCAGGTTTTTTTTTTTTTTTTTTTTGCTACATATTAATATTATTGCTACTATATGATACAAAAAATGAATTTCAGTGGTAACGAACATTACAAATTTCGAAATTATTTTAAATAATTTGTCCAAATGGTTTTCAAGTTAAATATTGTTTTAAAAATGAAATAAAATGTACGAAACTTACAAGGAATTAAAATATATTTGCATGAGACTAAAATCTGACTAAGAATTTTGTCTAAAAAAAAAATCGGAGCTCGAGCGACGGGGAGAAGCAGGGGACGTTTATCCATTACCCCGTAGGGGAGGCGCGAGGAACCCCGCGACACCCAATACCAAAGAGCGGGGGGTCGGAGACCCGTCCCCGTGAGAGGGGGAAATAGTCCTTACCCTGTCGTCCAGATAACCGGCCGAGAGCTGCACTCTCATCTTTTGCGCCTTTACTATAGCGGCTATTCCTTTAGTTAAAAAAAAAAAAAAACTGACTTAATTAATAAGTCCTATATATTTTTGAATCATGTCCGTTACACCTTAGATTGATAGCTAATTTCATAACTGGAATTGCGATGAGCTTTGCAAAAAAGCAATAAAACTTCCATTTATCTTTGTAATGGATATATATATATATTACTATATATAATATATAGTAGTATATATATATATATAATATATATATTATATATAACTATTATACTATATATATACTATATACAATACATAGAGATAATAGTATAACATATAATATACTTAATAGAATCAATGGTAATCATTAATGATCCGCAAATACTATTGAAATAGTACTAGTCAAAACTAAATATACTACTTGTTATATATATATATTATAATGCCCTGTATGTTTTACGACTCCACAGTTTCGTTTAGCAATTACTAATATAAGCTTTTTAAGAGGATCTTCGCAACGTAATTTAGATATATTTGTTCTAAATATTTTTAAAATAATTTATAATATCTAAAAAAAACAAAAAAAACATTTAAGATAGGTTTAAGTAGGTATTACAGAAAAACCAATTACATATTTGGAATCAGCATATAAAGATTACAAAAATGTAAAAAAATAATAATAAAATAAAATGAAATATCTCTAAAAGTATGACACTTACAGAAAAACCAATTACATATTTGGAATCAGCATATAAAAGCGTTTACAAAAATATGTAAAACAAAAATACAAAAGCGAAAAACGATATAGGCGGCCCGAGCGAGGGGACAGAGGGGACGTTTTCCATACCCCAAAGGGGAGGGCGGAGAACCCCGACACCCAAATATCAAAAGAGCGGAGGTTCCGAAGACCCTCGAGGAGAGGAAATAGTCCTACCCGTTGTTCCCGAAGCGAGAGACCGACTCCTGCTATCTCTTTGCGTTTACCCTGGATATTCCTTAGTTAAAAAAAAAAATTAAAAATAGAACTGACGGAGCCGTAAACAAACAGTCCTATAATTTTTGGAATCATGTCCGTCCCACTTAATGATTGTTAGGATCATATACTCGAAATAATGAAAAAAAAAACATAAAAATACAAAAACTGACGGAGTCGTAAAACATAACAGGTCCTATATATATATACGTTATATGATATATATATAATATAATATATATATAGTTATATACTATATATATATATATATATATATATATTACTATACTATATAATATAATAATATATATATATATATATATAATATATCAGAGGTGCATTAGCGGTCATATGTATCTTAAAAACTATAATGCTTACAGTAAACGATACATTGCTGGAATGCTGGTCAAATTTTAGTGCGGAAAATGCTATAAAAAAAAAAAAAAATCTCAAAAACTACAAAATACAGCGAAAAGAATACATTTTTGAATCCTGGTAAAATTGAACATCAAGAAAAGTAAAAAAAATACAAAATCATAAAAATTCAAAATTTAATAAGTAGAATGAATTAGAAGGCCATATTTTAGAGGACCTTTTTACTGGTTTCTCGTTAAATTAAATAGACTTTCTATTAAATTTTGCTTTTTTTTTTTTTTTACTAAAGATACAAAAGGTACTACGCACCGATGGCAGAGTCACGGTCTCTCGGCCCTTCGGAATAACAACGGGTAGCGACTATTTCCCCTCCTCATCGGCGGAGGATCTCCGAACCCCCTCTTTAATCTTTGATGTGTCGCTGGGTTCTCCGCCCCCTCTCCTACGCGTATGAAACGTCCCTCCCTCTTGCCCATCGGCTTCGGGCCACTAATATTTTTTTTCTCTGTTTTGTATTTTGTTTTACATTTTTCAGTAAAAGCTTTATATGCTATTCCATATGTAATTGTTTCTCGTATGTCATACTTTTCGAGATTATTTCATATATGATTTTTTTATTTTATAAGCTTTATATGACTGATTCAAATGTAATTGGTTTTGTAGGTATCTACTTTCGAGATATTTCATTTTTTTTTTTTTTGAATTTTTTCTTATATAAAGTGATTTTTTAAAAAATATTTAAAATTTATTTAAAAGCTTTTTAATCATGTCCGTCACTACTTAAATTTATTGTATATTAGTATCATATACTAGCAATATTTAAAAAAACAAAAAAAATAAAGAGACGAGTCGTAAAACATAACAGGCATATATTATATAGTATATATTATATATGTATATAAATATATATTATTATAGTATTATTATATTATATATATAAGCTATATATATATATTAGTAGTAAATATATACTATTCATATGTAATAGTATATATATATAGTTATATATACTTAGTATAATGGTGAAATGTCTAAAACTACAAACTCATAATCTCGAAACTACAATATATACAGCGAAAAGAAATACATTTTTGGAATCCTATGTACATTTTATGCGCGAAAATGTAAGAAAAAAAAATCTCAAAAGACTACATAGTCAGCCCAATAGATACATTTCTTGAATCCTGGATAAACAACTACTTTAATCAGGAAATTGTAAAAAAAATAAAATATATAAAAAATTATTGTCTAATACATTACTAAGTAATATTGATTAGAGAAGCCTATTTAGAGACCTATTTATTAGTTACTCGTTATAATAAGTAGGACTTCTATTTAAATGTGCTTTTTTTTAACTAAGAACCAAGGGATATACTACCGGATGCAGACTCGGGTCTCTCGGCCTTCCGGAACCTACGCGGTAGAACTATTCCCCCTTGCATGTTTGCAATTATGGCTCTTGTATTTGCAGCTATCGCGGGAGTTCCTCCGCCGTCCTCCATACCGTACTGAAAACGTTCTATGTTCCCGTCCGCTCGAGCCCCTACATTGCGTGTAATACTTTACAAATAATATATATAACTATTATATATATTATATAATATATGATATATATATAATATATATATATATTATATACATGTCCCCTGCTCCTAAAAAAAAAAAATAGCCAATATTATATTTTATTTATTATTTATTTATTTTTACATTTTCCAAACTAAAATTTTAAAAGGTTTCCAAAAATGTATTCATTTTTCCTGAGCTATTGCAGTTTTTGAGATATATTTTTTTTTTAATTTTTTTTCTTACATTTTCCGCACTAAAATGTTACCAGAATTCCAACAATGGTATTCCTTTTCCATGTATCTATTGTAGTTTTTGAGATATGAGTTGTAGTTTTAACAAAAAGTTGTATTTTTAAACCAATTATAACCTAGTTATCATATAGCTATGAATAGATATATATACTATATGTTACTATATAATAAATATATATATATATATATATATATATATATATATATACCTATATTAATATAATATATATAAATATATATTATAGATAATTGATCTTTTCTGTTTTACGTGTGGAGTCAGTTTGAATTTTTTTTGTTTTTTTTTTTAATATATTTCTAGTATATGATATTAACAATCAATTTCAAGTGTAACGGACATGATTCAAAAATATATAGGACCTCTTTACGAACTCCGTCAGTTTTATATTTTTTTTAACTTAAAGAATACTAAGTAAACCGCAAAATCTCGGCAGAAGTCTGGGCATCTCGGCCTCTCCGGGAACGACAGGTAGGATATTTCCCCCCCGAGAGGGTCTCCGAAACCCACGCTCTTTGGTATTTGGGTGTCGCGGGGTTTCCTCCGCCCCTCTCCTACGGGGGTATGGAAAACGTTCCCCCCCTGTGTTCCGTCGCTCCAGAGCCCCCCTTCATTTAATAGAAAAGTACAAATTGAATATATATTAGAATACTCATGTCCCCGCCGCTAAGCTGCCCCCCCTTGTAAAAAAAAAAGCAATTATTGTTTATTTATTTTTTTTACATTTTCCTGACTAAACTTTTCCAGGATTCCAAAAATGTCTTCCTTTTCGCTGTAATAGCTATTGTAGTTTGAGATAATAGTATATAGTATATATATAGTTAGTATATATATATATAAATATATTATATATCTTAATATATACTATATAATATATATATATATATATATATTATATATATATATATACTATATATATATATATAATATATATTAGTATATATATATATATAATATATTTTTTTTTTTTTTTTTTTTTTTTTTTTTTTTTTTTTTTTTTTTTTTTTTTCCAACACTAAAATTGGACCAGCATTCCAGCAATGTATTCCGTCTTACTGTAGCATTAATAGTTTTTAAGATACATATGACGGGCAATGGAAACGCTGGAATATATGAACTATATATATAATATTATATATAGTATTATATATATATAGTATACAATTACTATATATATATATATTATATATTATATAATATATAATATATTATATATAATATATATATATATTATTATATATTTAATATATTATAAATATTACTTTTACGCGACACCTCTTAGAAAAAATTGCGGGTTGCAGTTTGCTATAATTTTTTTGTTTGTTGGCGACTTTTTTCCTATAATATCAAAAATTTGAAATCTTTAATTAGTTGATTATTATTATTTAAGTTTGCTTAGGCTAAGTATGGTAATTAAGTTAAGATATATATTAAATAAATAATTTGTGCTTGTTTTTTTTAATATTTTTTTATTTTCATTTTTAAGAATTTAAGGTTAGATATATTTAAATAAATAATTTGTTATTTTTTTTAATATTTTTTATTGTTTTGAAGTTCCTTGTTACTGAATAAAATGGCGCCGTGATTTTAAAACGCGAGCTAATTTTTTCTTATAGACGCCCCTCAGCCCAGGTCTAGAATAAGTTTTTTTCTTATAAATAAAGTCCAAAAAATTGATAAAGTACACGGCCTTGGCATTATTTTAATCTTGTAATTTTTATTGGTATTTAATTTATTAAATAAATAAATTAAAAAAAAAGCACACTCTTTAACATCTTTGTTAGCGAGAAGAATAATTAATAACTAACCCACATCCACAATTCGTAATAAATTCACGTTACATATTTACTAAGAAAAAAAGAAAGCAGCAAAGAATAAAGTGAGCTTCACACCCTAAGTAATTTTAGTCAATTCAATTATGCGGTATTTTAAACTTTTTCACTATATATATATACTATATACGATATTTATTTATATATACTATATATATTATATACTTATATTCATATATATTATATATATATATATTTATACTTATACTATGTATATTAATATATATATATATATATATATATATATATTATATATATATATATATCTATATATATATTATTATATTATATATATATATATATAGTATATATATATAGTAATATATCCATTTCTGGCGGCTCGTCCGTACAATTTATAAGTGGTTGCATCTGACATTTCACAATTAACATTATATGCGATCAGCGTCTGGTATTACGTCTATATATCCTTAAAAACTAATTAATGCTAAGAAAACGCACCATACATTGTGGAATGCTGAGTCCAATTGCGGCCCAGAATGTAAAAAAAAAACAAAAAAAAAAAAAAAAAAAAAATTATATCTCAAAAACTACAATAGCTACGGCGAAAAGGAATACATTTTTGATCCTGGTAAAATTTTAATAAGGAAAATGTAAAAAAAATAAAAAAAATAAAAAAATATTGCTTCATTATAGTAATATGATTAGAAGCCTATTAGAGACCTTTTATTGGTTCTCGTTAAAATAAAGACTTTCTATTAAGTTTTTTTTTTTTTTACTAAAGAATACCACAAGGGGGCAGGAGTCGGGGTTCTCGGCCTTCCGGGGAACTACGGGGTAGGATTATTTTCCCCCCTCCGGAGAGTCTCCGGAACCCCGCTCTTTGGTATTTGCGTGGGTGTCGCGGGGGTCCTCCGCCCTCCCTACGGTATGAAAACATCCCCTGATTGTTCCCCGTCGGCTCGAGCCCCTAGTGTGCCGTTATAGAGCAAAAAAATTTTTATTTTTTTTACATTTTCTTATGTGAAATTTTTCGATTATTCCAAAAAATGTATTCCTTTTCGCTGTAGCTATTGTAGTTTTTGAGAGATATAATTTTTTTTTTTTTTTTTTTTATTTTTGTTTACATTTTCTGGGCCAAGCCATTATGGACAGCATTCCACAATGTATTCCGTTTACTGTAGCATAAATAGTTTTTAAGATACATATGACTTTTTTAAGATACGGCTGCCCAAATTCTTATTTAAAAAATATATATATATATATATTATATATATATATATATATAATATATAGTATATATATATATTAATATTATATCATATATTATAATATATATATATATATATAATTATATATATATAATATATATATATACTATTATATACTGATATATGGAGTCATGTCGATTAACGCACCACCTCCACTATTATTATATATACATCGATTGTATGATTCGAACACATTTCATAAAAATTGAAGGAAAATGCCTAAAGTCAAATTGAAACTTGGTTATTAAAGCAGCTTCATCCTTAAAAAAATATTTATAAAAAAAAAAGTTCAATCTTTGAAACTAATTAACATATAGGCTAACCTTTCCTTAATGTAAGTTAAAAATCTATTTAAACTAACTAAACTCTAGCATAACCTTTACTTAACTTGTATAATATAATGCTAATTTATTTGTATATTTATTTATTTCACTCAGCATATAAGAAAAAAAATAAATGAAATAAAAGCTATGACCCAAGAGAGCTTTAATACTTTATTCGATTAAGTAGATTAAAAAAAAAAAATGGCTTCAACTTACCTGGAGGCGATAACCACATGACCACATATATATATATAATATATATATATATATATATATATAATATTATACTAATTTATATATATATATATATATATATATATATATTATATATATTATATATATATATATTATATATGATATAATAATATATATATATAGATAGATAGATAGATAATAGATAGATAGATAGATAGATAGATAGATAGATAAGATAGATAGATAGATAGATAAGATAGATAAGATAGATAGATAGAGAAGAGAGAGAGAGAGGAGAGAGAGAGATGAGAGAGAGAGAAGACGAGAAGA
>JABUQX010112961.1:0-25000 GCA_015478945.1 Trachelipus rathkii | reverse complement strand
ATATATATAATATATCATATATATATGGGACCTTTTCTGTTTTACGACACCATGGTCAGTTTGAATTTTTTTTTTTTTTTCAATATATGATACCTACAATGAATTTCAGTGGTAACGACTGATTAAAAAAATATATAGACCAGTTACGTTTTACGGATCCTTAACTTTTAATTTTTTTTTTTTTACTAAAGGAATACAAAAGGGGTAAACCGCAAAGATGGAAAGAGTCAGAGTCTCTCGGCCTTTCCGGGGGAACGACAAGGTAGGACTATTCCCCCCCTCCGGGCGAGGGTTCCGGGAACCCCCGCTATTTGATATTTGGGTGTCGCGGGGGTTCCTCCTTCCCCCCTACGGGGTATGGAAACTCCCCCCCTCTGTCCCGTCGGCTCGAGCGCCCCTATTTTTTTTTTTTTTTTTTTTTTTTTTTTTTTTACCAATATTTGTAATAAGCTTATATACATAGATTCCAAATATGTAATTGGTTTTTCCGTAAGTGTCGTACTTTTTGAGATATTGCATTATGAAAAAAAATGCTGTTTTTTTTTTTTTTTTTTTTTTACATTTGTAAATAAGCTTTTATACGCTGATTTCCAAATATGTGACTGCGCGTTTTCTGTAAATTGTCGGTTACTTTTTGAAGATTATTTATTTTTTTAAAAACCAATATTTAACAAAAATGTGATTTTTAAAAATTATTTAAAAATCTTTTCGATTTTGGAATCATGTCCGTTACCACTGAAATTTATTGTTAGTATGCTTAAACAATTATAAAAAAAATAAAAAAAAAATCAAAACTGCACCATGGCTAACACAGAAAAAGGGCTTAATATATTATTATATATATACATAATACTATATCTATATATATAGTCACTAATATTATATATATATATATACGTTATATATATTTATATATATATATATATATCATATAATATATATATAATATAATATATATATTAACTATATTATATGTATATAGTATACCTCTGCAAGTTTATATTATAAAACAATCAATTATATAACCACTTTAAAAAAAACTTTAATGAATGAAAATTATTGATTAAACAATGATAGTTTACGTTTCGGGACTTATAATAGCTCGGTCCCCTCCTTAGAGCTAAAAACAGGAGGGACAGAGCGTGTTATAGTAGTCTCGAGACGTAAACTATCATTGTTTAATCAATATTTTTCATTTTCATTAAAGTTTTTTAAAAGTGTATTAATTGGTGATTGTTTATTTATAACTATAGAGTCGAGTAAATATCATACTTTGTGCAAGTAGTTCCATTAATATATATATATATTTACTAATATAATATATATATTATATATTATATAGTATATTATATCTATATACTATATATAGTATATATATATATATATATAATTATTATATATTATATATATAGATAGATAAACAGTGCAAGTTGTATAAATTTTAAATATGCAACTTTATCTTTATAACAATGACTCGTAAAATTTTGCGACTCCATGGAAACACACAAATATCTTTAAATATTATACCCTTTCTTCCATTGGTGATTCAAATTATCAAAGATATATATATATTATATATATATATATATATATAATTTATATATATATTATATATATATAATATATATACTAATATATACTATATATATATGATATAATATAATATATACTATTCACTCATATATATAGTATATATATATATACTATAATATATTATATATTATATACTATATATATTAATCATAGTGCTATTACATTTATTAATTCACAATGTATTAATTATTTGTAAATGTCGCATCACAAAAATTTTTAATTTTCAGTCAGCAAATGCATTTTTCATTTCATTACGCATCATAAATCCTTCATGGTAGCATCTTATACACAGAGTAATGGAAGAAGAAGAATAGGCTCCAATGTAGGCTCCTAGAAAAAGGAAAGACAAGAATGCTAGAAGTGTAGAAAGATCTCTTATCGAAGCACTTCTGATCTTTTATCAGACAGTTTCACCCGATGAATTCCAAATTTTTGAGATGGTTCGACTAACACACCTTTCAACAAGATAGGTTGTGAGAATTTTGTCGAGAATGAAAATGAAGATGAAAGAGAAGGAAAATAAGCCTGACGATGAAGATCCAACACTGAATAGTCAAATGAAGAGAAGATTCGAACATGATGAGGATGATGATGATAAGACTTTTTTTACCGCTAGAAGGAAGCTGCTCAAATATTGACTTCGCAAAATAAAATAAATAATAATAATAATTCTAGCATCAAATAATAATAAAAAAAAAAAAAATAATAATAATAATAATAATAATAATAATAATGATAATAATAATAATAATAATAATAATAATAATAATAATAATAATAATAATAATAATAATAATAATAATAATAATAATAATAATGATAATAATGATCTGGCGTCCTGTATTTCCGCCGACCTAAGGCTATCTTTGGACTTGAAAGGTTTTTTCTCCATTTCAAAATCTTATTACAATATTCCTTTTTGAAGATTTTCTCATGTGGTTTTCGTATATTATAAGGAACACCTTGCAGCATTCTTATTACTCCAATGATTAACTTGCAATTTTGTCTATAGTCTTTCAACAAAGAAAGAGAAGAAGTTTATTTGCGCTATTTTTTTTCTTTTATTTTTATTCAGGCGGAAATATATATATATATATATATATATATTATATATTTATAACTATATCAAAGATATATATTTAAATATCTATATATATTATTATAAATATATATTATAATATATATTTCATTAATTTAAATTATAAAAAATATATATATATATATATATATATTATATATTATATATATATAATATTATATATATATATTATATATATATATATATATATATATATATATGGGTGATATTTGGGTTTAAAACCACAACTATCATCGATCCATATCTTCAAAAACATACAATAGCTACAATATATATATATATTAGTATATATAATATACTATATATATATATATATATATATATATATTATATATTATATATATATATATATATATATAATATATATATATATATTATATATTATATATATATATATATAATATATATGTATAATTGTATATATTTTATAGTATAATATATATATATATATATTATATATTATATATATATATATATTAAGTATATATTATATATATATTCTATATATATTATATATATATATACTATATAATTATATAATATATATATATATATATGGTGTGTGGTGGTGTATATGCATCACTGTATATATAGTATATATATATATATATATATATATATATATTATAATATATATATATATATATATATATATAATATATATATATATTATATGTATATATATATATTATATAGTGGCTACAGAAGCCCAAACTCCACGTCCTCGTCGTGTACCCCGGACTCGACTAACGGAGCTCTGGCTAGGGTAGGACAGGCCCAGCAAGCCGCTACCCGAAATCCCACTTGCTCAAGAACCCAATGTGATGCCTCGGAACAGGACTGATCCAAGGTTGATGAACCGGCGAGAAATTGGACTAAGAAATAAGGATTTGTACTATAGGATTTGCACAATTAACGTGAGTACGTTGAGAGGTAAGGAGGAGGAGATTGTAGACTTAATGAAGGAGAGAAGATTGGACGTGATGGGAATGTGTGAAACGAGATACGAGGGAGAGGGTACTAGGAGAATACATGAAACTATGCATATATATAAGGGATTGCCAAAAGAGAAAGGAGGAAGGGAAGAGAGAGACAAAAGGGGGGAGAAGGCGCGGGGCGAGCGGTGAAAGGGAAGAAGGGAGAAAAAAGGACACGGTTTTTTTTGTGATAAGTTCTTGGATACATAATGTCGCTGATTTTGTGCGATGGTCGTTCATTGTGGCCGCCACACACTCGTGTTTAAGCACAACAGCTAAACCGATGCACCAGAGAATTCCACTCCACAACGCAGTCATACCAGACCACATAGCTCAGCCATCCTTCACGTGAGCTATATATATACACGTACGTGACACGCATACTCGCCCCGCTACAGCTTTCTCATCAGTCTGTGATTACTTTGGTGAACCGAATATCTATAAATTTAGAACACAGAAAACGATTATTGAACAAATAAAACGAAAAATGAGATGAAACCAGATTGAATGGCCCTATTACGCTGAATAGAAAGGTATTCAGAGGAGAGAGATTTAAGTATTGTAACTACTCTATATTAAACATACGCCCCACATAGGGGAAGACCAAGGGATGGTGTTAGAAGGATGGAGATGAGTGGAGGATTTTTCAGATGATAGGGAGAGTCGAGAAAGACGAAGAGGAAGAGATGGGGCGAACGACAGCTGATTGTAAGGAAAAAGAGATAAGTCGAAGACAGGAAAGAAGAAGAGGACAAAGAGTGGCGGAAGTAACTTCAACTGCTGTTACGATAAGGATTAGAGAGAGACAAAGATTTCATAATTGCGAGACGAGATGCACATATTGAAACTAGAGAAGAAAAGGACCGGGGGGGCTTCGGAGTGGGGAGAGCCAGGAACGAAGAGGATGGGTGGAAAAAAACTGACTGATTCTTTATCCGATTAGGATTTTGCAGTGAGAGAACGCGGAATAACTTTACCCATAAAATGAACACAGGCTTCAACAAGAAGAAAAAGGTGTAAAAAAGGTTGGACGCTGGGTAAGATGGAGTGTGTGATTAGAAGGAATTAATGATTTGGGACTTTATATAATTATTAAGCTAATTGAAAAATTTAATTGAATCTCAAAAATATATAGTCAAGAACAAACCCTTTAGTTAAATTTTAACTCACGATGGTAAGCTCTGTACTACTTCAGAATTGAGGTTTTCTTCTCCACGCCTATAGTCACTGACCATGTTCAAGGCAGACATAGAGGTCTGTAAACAACAATTATTGATTATTATATTTAATTGAATCTTCTTTATTAACCCTAAACCAATGATTATAAATATTATTATAATTTTGTGTATCATGTATGGCCTCAGCCTAAAAATCAAAAGAATTATGAAGTATAATTAAAAGGATGTGACCCACCGGGAGAATGATGTTGGTAGTTATGGAGCGAATCAGAAAAATCAATTTAGGTCAAATTCTATTTGTAATTTAGAGGACCAATATGATTACTGGACTCTTGGGACTCAATTAAGGAATAAGTGAATATCTAGATATTATCATCAGCAAACATTAACAAACATTTAAGGAGTCCAAAGGTTACAAAAGAATTTTGAATCAGTACAGCGAATACACTCTCCTGGAACGATTACAAGAAGTTAGTGGAAAAGCCTATTTTAGGGTTTATAATAACTAAGAACATATAATACAGAAACTTTCAAGTTACATGTTTGGGTAATGAGTTCAGTGAGAGACGACGAGTCCCCTTTACAACACAAGTAATTAATGGCCAAATAATTAACTTTGCACACTAATGATGAAAGCATCCATATGGTAAATGCACGGAGCACCCTTTAAGCAATTTTATAAGTACTATTTTTGCTTATCCACTTCTTCTAGAACTATTTGCAAAATATTTTTCCAGTTTCAAGAAACCCAAGTCTCCACACAAGCTGCGGTTAAATCCTGTCTGAAAAGAAAAACTTAAGGGTCCTACTATCTTTAACACCCATTTAAAAATCACATGTATTAGAATTTCACTCGACATACGGGAACAAGCTTTTTGGACAATTGAAAAAAGATTACACACTTTTAGAGTACACACTTTTCAAGAAAAAGATTACCTTAGAAAAGAGATTTTGACACACCTTTCTTTTTAATCATTGCACAGCAATGCCTGGATGAGGAGTGTTTAAATGGTCGACATTAATTTAAAGGATCAGTAGATTTATTATTACCATAATAAGTAACTAGTCGTTTACAGAAACTTTTCAGTGTCATTATCAAATGCCGCTATCCCTTTTAACTTTTAACTATTTCATATTATGGTCAGAATTAAGGTACTTTTATATTCAGAGTAGAATAAATAGTATTCAAGATGTGATGGAGGTGTTTTCGGTATATTTGTAGTTGAGATATGTATTTATTCTCTTAAGGATATTAAACTAAGATTGAGAAGTATATCTATAGAAGGTATAATAAGACCGTTATTTTATTATTGGAATGATAAAGTACATAAGCAAATATCTGAAAAAGAGGAGAGAATATAATAGATATATTATATATATATAAACATTAGAACGAATAACTGTAATATTTCCGTAGAGCTAGCAAACAAATATACACCTTAATAGTAATAGTAATATATTTAATATAGTATAATATATATAATATATTATTATATATATATAATATATATATAGTAATATAATATAATAATATATAGTAAGTTATATAAAAAATATTGAATATAACTATAATATAGATAATATATTCATCTATAGCTCAGAAAGAACTAATAATATATAATAGTGAATCTACAGATAGACATAAAGCGTGGTAAGAGTTATATATAATAAGTAGGACACAACATATGCTGGTATTACAGTCATATGCTAAGACCCAATCCAGAATAGTATAGACATAGGATTATAGATGAAAATATATCACAAGCCAACTCGAATAAATACAGTGAAAAATTGGAGAACATAAGATGAAGCGACCAAACGACTCCTAGACTCCCGAGTCATTCAAGTTAAGATGCTACTTCAGATAATAATAAGATCAGGTCACATGGTGACCAACATGTAGACTATTGGTACAACTAATAGGTCCAGTAAGACTAAACAATAGTGATTACATTCAGATATTCGAAATTCATGTAAGAGTACTAAGTGGACTGACTATACCAGTACACGTAGAGGTGGCTACACAAAGAGTCCATTTACCAATCATTACACGCTCGAGTAATCGATGATATCACATAGAAGTAAGTAGCAATTGATGAAGTATGTGTGATGAACTCAGACTAAGTATCGATCAATTTAATTGGACGACAATATGTACCTAATTCTTAATATGCTCAGGATAAAGTTAAGGAATGAAAGTCCGCGAGTAAACAGCAATGACGAACAATGTGCACAAATGGAGAAATAGTCAACTATAATGAATAAACTTGTACTGCTCCTTCTAGCCGATGCGTCTAGCAGCAACGCGCCCGTGTTCAAGATTCACAACTCAAAATGACATGAATATGCTCGCATGAGTCTGTAGCACTCGGTGAGTGTCTTAACACCGAATGAGAACGGTCCAGGTGTACTAGAGAACAAGCACACGTAGCAGCCACCGCCAACATAAGACAAATAACTTACATATAATCAAGCACAAAATGGGATTCGCTACGATCTCGCTGAGTGACACCATAAAACATCACATAAGTAATAAGTAGAAAGGGTTTAGAACTAAAGCACAACACCACAGTGAGAAATGTGTCGTAAATGTTTGATGTCTTAAGAGAGAGAGACCGCACCTTGGTCCAATGAACACTATGCCTAGCATATCTCATTAGCGAATATCAGTTCAACAAGCGACATGGCATATATAAATGTAGTATCGCAGTCTGTGCGGGACGCCTATTATCCTACCCAAATGCGCCTACAAGAATAGAGAACTCAAACACTCCGTTACTACAGGTTGTAATCTGCAAGGTACACCTAGCAAACAGAAGACTACTCAGTTAGTCACCTCCTGGATCGAATTAAGGTCTATTATAGTACAAGCGAACGTAGACTATAAGAAATAACATCACACCCTTAGTGCAATCCAAATTAGATGAGATCATATAATTCACGAGACAATGAAATATATAATAAATATAAAAACCACTACAAGAGCTAGCCCACCTGAGAAATAAAGACGCGCTTATAACATTCTCTCCAACTACAGCAGTGCCAACTAGGATGATAATACAAAAAATAACCAAATCAATGATCTCGCAGCCTCCCTAACCTCATATCGAGGGTGACTTAAACACCACCAGACGCGCTTACAATGAGTGTTGATACTGAATGGGTCGACATAGAGGATAGCCACAGTACCCAAAAGGACGGGAGACACACATCATTACTAAGGAGATCGAAAAAACGCCTATTGAAAAACATAAACTCTGACTGCATAAACAGACGAGACAACTAACAGGGCTCACTGACCAGCATGTGAGACACTGCACGTTACTAAAATTCAATCCATCCCGAGTAAATCAAACAGAAGGCGCTGAGAAAACTCACACATATCTCCAACTGCACAGCTACGATACGTTCCGCAGCGATGGTCAACACAATCCAATATCTAGAACTCCAACCAATGATCACCACTGCTGACCATCGTATATCACCAGATCGAGATACACACCACTGCACCTAAACACAAATTGATACAAAACTACGCTACTCAAAAACTCACGTATTACATCTATGCGCCGTACCCACCCTGAGTGGCGAGTCCACACTGAGTACACAAGCAGGAATAATCATTACCCCTACAACACGCATCTTAACATCACCTCAAGCAAAACAACATAACATACATAACTCTTTACTCATCAATCAAGAATTAGCACACACATCAATCATATGCCACCTACACACAGCAGGGAGTGAGCGAGATGACCCGGCGAACACCAACCACCTGAAATAGAACAATACAATCACTATATCTGCACACGAGCGTGCGAGAGAAGAGTGCTAATCGATATCTCAACACGGAGCTCTCCACACACGATGAACACACCAGTCTACACACACACGCGCGAGTGACAGTACAACAGCTATCAAACCACCGCGCCACATCTACACTAGCAGCGATCATATCCAGAACAACCATCCAGCGCAACACACGAACGGAGCGCGAGCGCGAGAGATGGAGAAACCACGAGCGAATACTACAATTATCGATTAGCGCACCGAGCTTAAGAATTTTCTGCTGCAGTCAACAATCTGCTCGCGCGAAATGACATTCTATACAATAAGTATATCGTCCAACGCCAGAATCTGAACACGTACTGCCCTTGCCTAGATAATCCTCACTCCAGATTCTCTGTGCCACTCAATCTACGACGTGGGCACGACCAAACACCAACACGACCGTAAGCATCTATACATATATACTCTTCTATCCTCTCCGTGAGTCGAGATTCATAGCGTTATCATCATATAAACTACATAATAGATCAACAAATACTGACGCTCTGTCCGATGTTTATTATGTACATAATATTTAGCCATAAAAAAGGAGCAATATTAAAATATAAAATAAATACATGAGACGTGGAGCGAATGGCAACTACAGGCGGACTGTTTCAGCCTTTGAGCCATCGAAGATATAACGTTTTCATATGCAGAATATATTTAATATAACACCATCAATTAAAAGAGGTATACCATATGCTGAAATGGATCCAATCCCTAGAGTAAGCTAGATGAATAATACATTAAATGGATAATAGATTAATATAATAATAATAGATAATAGACTAATAATAAGATACATAAGAATGATGAATAATAAGTATGATGGTATATAAAGTCCGACAAGTATAAAAAAGTAATATTAAAGCAAAAAATAAAATTTCAACACATTTTTTGTCCAAAAAAAAAAAAAAAAAAAAAAAAAAAAAAAAAAAAAAAAACAAAAAAAAAAAGAAAAGAACAAAAATACAAAAAAGACAAAAACAGAAAATATCCCCATCCTCAACTGCCAGTAGGAGAAATCATATCCACTCGGAAAGGGTGTCCTAAGTCCGAAAACTCTAAAGTAGGGTCTTACAGCAATCCTGGAGGCTCAAAAGGTATGAGTTGCAGACTTTCCCTCTCAGTCGTTTCTTCAGATTTTCTTTCCTTTAAAATTTAAGAAAATACTTCCCATCAAGATAGTTTCTTCAGGACTTAAACCATTGTTGAAGACTAAATTGATCGCTGCAATATTTTGCCTCCGACTTGAGGCTTCCTCAGGCGGTAATGAAATATCCACATTCTGGAAAAACTATAGGCCAAAAAATTTGTCCTACATGGCAGAAAGTAAACTAATCTTTAGAATCTGTGGCTTCACCATTCTCATCCATAGATGAATCCTGTGACAAAAATTCTTCTACTACTTCTGAAGAATGTTTCACTGATCCTAGCACAGAATTGGGAGATTCTGAATGAGTCCTTTGATCTCATTAATGAAACCCCTATTAAAAGACAAAAGCTTGAGAAGGGAGTTAGGTATAAAGAACAGAAATTACATAAATATAAGAGAAATGGGAACAAAAAATGGGATCCATCTACCCACCTGAAACTTTTAAAGAGTGTATTTCAATGGAGGATGTTAATACTGATGAAGCAGAAATCATAAGACAGTTAAAAGAGTTCAATGTATGTGAGTGTAGAGCTGAGAAAGTGCAAATTTTAACAGTATTACCAAGAAGCTGGAGTACTTCAAAAGTTGAAAAAGAATTTGCAGTCCCAAATTACATGGCAAAAGCAGATAAAAAGCTAGTTAAAGAACAAGGAGTATTAGCAATGCCTAGTACGAGAGAATCTGTGTTTCCGCAGCAGACAGCTGAAGGATGTCATTGTGGTGTATATCAACTTTTATAAGAATTAGGAAAAAAGGTCAAAATTATGCCTGGGAAAACAACTATAACACAGTCTTCAAGTTGGTGAGAATCCACGAGCAGAAATATTTACTACTATTTAATTTAAAAGAATGCATATAATGTCCTTAACGACACAATATCCAGATATATAAAAATAGGCTTTTAAAATTTCGCCGGACCTCAGACCCAAAGAATGTATCCTCTGTAAGTGCAAGTGAACTCATAACATTGTGCGTTCGTACTAATACATCAAAAATGTAAGTTAATGATACAGCGAACAGGAATGATGCATTAACAAAAAGGGAAACTAGTGGCACTTGAACAGATTATATGTACACATAATGCACTATAAACAATGGCTAATTGGACAACCCAAAACACAAACTTGAAAGTTCAATCAAGCAAACTTGATGATTTTATTCTGAACATTATTTAACTGCTCTTCTCTATGCAAAGGACCCATGCATAGTCACTATCATCATGGTAAAAGAGCGCATATATCAAGCAAGAAACAGACACGGACAGACAGACACTCCGTGGCATTAAAGTCTAGCTTATCTCAGTCTGATCGTATGGATGCTGTACATCTGTAGTGTCTACAGTCGCACATCTAGCACATTCCACTGGGAGACCAATGCTCAGGTAAAATTCATACTTCGCAGCGTGCCAATATCAACTCCGTATATATATATATATTATATATACCACCCAACTATGTATCTCTGTATGACCATAGATGGTGTCATCCTGCTATATATATTCACACTACACCAAGTCACATAATATAATATCTCTACACACACACACGACTAACTAGATCAACCTGTCATATGACCGCATAAATACTTCATGAGTGAGAACAAGAATAATATGATCTCAGTCCAGAACTCTAGTCTATAGCAAAAATAATTGAGTCCCAACGCAGATTCGTGCTCTAATATATGTGCACTCACGAGAGATGGCGAATCTTCAATACACTTCCTGTCTATAAGCGAACACGTCCTAGATAAGATACAAAAGGTGAAGAGTCGAGCGGATCAGAGCAGTGCATCCCATATATACGCGTACAGAATACATTCTCCTTGTAGGTATCTGGATAAGCTACTGCAAAGCGTCACTATCGAGACAATATTTAAGTACATGATAACAAGTATGTATGACTTCCCTAGCCACCCCGGTCTCAGAAAGGGTAAAGTCATGCAGACAACCTTTTGAATTTTTATGGAATACATTACGACTGCACTTGAGCCGAGGAGATAGCCAGATCTCTGATATTCATAATTTAGACTTTAGCAACAGCTTTTTGATAAGGTTCCACCACTAAGGCTGCATGTGAACGAGACTATAGCAATGTTGGTATAGTGGAGTGGCTACATAATTGGATTAAATGAGTGTTGTGGAAACTAGGAAAACCAGCTGTGTACAACTAAAGCGGCAATAAAGTCATCAGGAAATAGTGAAGAGTGGTGTCCTCTTCCTAGTCCATCACGGGTCCCACCCACTCCTCGCACCGGAGTCATCTAAAACTCACTTACACATGCTACATCCACGACAGGAGCGTTACTATCGCTACGCGGTTCGAGCGGGCTAACACCGCTCTGTTCTCTCTACTACCGGCATTCTAATGTGCCATTAGACCAGGGAACTAAATCAAATAGATCGCAGTGTCATGAGAGCATGCCTACCACGAGTGAGCGCAACGGCCACCTCGTTTCAGCATCCAGGGACAAATCAGTCATCACAATGCGTGTGGTTTACAACTTCTTGGGGCAGAATAAGTGGCCAAATGAATTTAATAGTAAAAGCTTAAGGTTCTTCATCCTAGGTAACCTCAAATACAAAGTATTTAACTATTGAATAGATGGGGACTGGGCGTGGGAGTCTGTGAACCAGGAAAAAGATTTAGGTGTGGGTGATAATAAGCAGTAATTTGAAAGTAGCTAATTTCAGTGTGTTTGGAAGCTAGAAATAAGCATATACTAATCCATTGCTAACTCAATCAACACAACTACCGACATACTGGCTTACGGTGGGTGACTTCCACAGAGAAAGGCAGAAGGCAGCATGCCATGCAAAATTCAGCTAGATGCTCGAACGTTATAATAGCTCATGTTAGGCCCGTTAATAAATAGAGTTATTGTGCAGCAGTTTTGCCCCTTACTTAAAGAAAGACTTAGCATATCTAGAGAGATATATTGGCACGTTAGAGAACAACCAGATGTTTCTGGGTTTGAGGCCGTTAAAGAGCTACGAGGACGAGGCTGAAGGCAGTAGGAATGTTTTCTGTATAGAGGGATTTCTCGGAGGGGACATGATACAAGTCTACAAAAATTTTACATCTATTGATAATACGGAGACCAATAAATTCTTATAGAGAGCACGACGGAGACCAGAGGGCATAATAAGAAAATTAAGAGAAAGCATGCCATCTTGCATATAAGGAAAGTATACATCCAGCAATAGGGTTGCTCTAAATCTTTGAGGAACATGATTTGCCACAGTGAAGGTTGTTGAGCTGTTACCACAATGCAACATTAAGCAATAGTGTATTGGATAAGCGTATATGTGATGGTTGGGCTATCGCCATAAGTATATATGAGACAAAGCAAATTGGCTGTTTTTAGTTATGATATATTAAGTTAGGAATGTTATATAGCTACTGCATGTGTGACCTAACTTAGTTATTAATGCATGTGGATGTTTGGGTTAACATGATTATAACTATCTTTTTTTGTTTTTTTATTCCTTCTTTTTGTTTTTGTTTTCCTGTTTTTAATTTAGTGACTAAGCAACAAATTGGTGTGGCACTGTTCCCTTACAGAAATTGACCCACGCCTAAGGGTAGCTGCGTAGAAATTTGCAGGACGGAACATGTCTTCGTTAAGAGTGGGCATGTGCACTGGGCACAAGTCTCGATAGGCCATCGTGCGTCCTTACTTCCCTATAATCTTATGATTCTTATGTTCTTATGAGGCTTAGGTGCACACGGGGGCGATTAAAAGACTAGCAGCACATCAAGGGCATACAATTAGTTATTCAATGAACACAGAAGTCAATTGAACACCAAACACACTTTTTCGTTATTTTGGCAAAGAAGAAAATTATTAAAGGTGAGATAGATTATTCCTTACACTTAAAAAATATACCAAAAGAAAAGCATATAGAAACAAAGAGCTTATGAAATGTAAAGGTACGAGTCTGAGGAGACAATGAACATAGCACAGGCTCTGTGTACGAATCTTACCCTCAAACATAGAATAGTGATATAAGGAAAACAGTTTCTACTGGCAATCGAAATTGAGGAAGATAGTAAAGTGATAGATAGGAGAATCAGGAATGGAGAACAGTGCAAAGGGGATTAAGTTCCTGTGACATAAAACGGTATGTATAATCAGATGAGTATCCTGTACTTGAAACACTGACCACCTGACTAATTCTGACAAGCTTCAGGTAACTTCTTACAACAAAGTATGACCATCAACCGCAACTTCTTTAAAATATCCACAACAACCTGATGCCATTAGTTGTACATTCTGTGTTTGTTTATTCCAGTAATTGCAACTGGTAGAACATGACAAACAGAGATAACAAGTCAACTGAAGTGGTTAAATGAAGAATCTGAAGAAGTCAACTCCTACCCAAAAGTAAGAATCATGCACATGTCATTAGAAAAAAAAATATGGGTGGTGGTTGCAGGACTGTAGCTGAACTTCATCCATGCAACTAAGCTACAGGAAGTAGCACTTTGGCGATGTACGAATTATCAGGCAGACGGCAGGTAGTACAGCTGGTACAGTCCCGGCCAATACTCACCGCTACCATAGCATCTTAAGGAATAAGTAGGAATATGTAAATAAAATAGGAAGAAGTACTACGTTAAGATAATAAGACCAAACCGCAATTATATAATAGATAGCCTAATACCCCTAGCCAATACCTGAATACTACCCAGGTATATAGTGATATATAAGTTAGTGACTGAACTATACTCTTAACTATATACATAATTACCAACTAATAATATAGATAATAGCCAATACAGAATCAGTATACACTAAGTATAATATATATAGGCTATTCCCCTTGATCGAACTCCGAAAAAAATGCTTTGCGAAAATTTAATCCAAATTCTCTTCTATCCTCCATCTCAGCCTTCTATAACATTATTTTATACATTTATAAAAAAAGGCTTCTTTTGCATTTTTTGTAAACCTTCACATCGGAGAATAAAAAATATATACTCAGTTTAAACTTATTAATTATTGACGTTGTTAGTCTCGCATAGTGTTATCCTAGCCATTACTGTGGCGAGAATAAACTCTAGTATGAAACCTGATACAATTAAAATAAAGGAACGAATAATTTTTAATAAGATTTTTTCTCCAAGAATGCAATATAATAAAACAGGATAATTATATGAGATATGTCAAATATATATTGTTGCAATAAAAAAAAAAAAAATTTATTTTAGATCAATAGTGGCAAAAAATCTTTCAGTATCACCCATCTTCGGCAAGCGATTTAGGTAAAAAAAAAAAAAAAAAAAAAAAAAAAAAAAACAAAAAAAAAAAAAATAGTTAATAAAGTAATATGTTAAGAAGCCCTATTGAGAGAATTTTTATACGTACTCCGTAAAACATAAATAGACTTTCTAGTAAATTTTGTAGTTTTTTTTAACTAAAGAGTACCCCAAGGGTATACCGCACCGAGGTGGCAGGAGTCGGGTCTCTCGGCCTTCAGCGGAACTACCGGGGTTGGCACTATTCCCCCCCTCAGGGAGAGGTCTCCAGACCACCCGCTCTTGATTGGGTGCTCGCAAGGGCTTCCTCCACCCCTCCCCTCGGGGTAGTGGAAAAAATGTCCCCCTTGTGTTCCCCGGTCGGCTCGAGCCCACCTACATTGCGTGTAATACCTTTACAAATAACATTATATATATATATATATAATATATAATATATCATATATATATATATATATATAATAGATATATATATATATTATATACTTATATATACTATATATACTATATACCATCAGGCGGGGTGACTCGAACCACCTTAGCCCTATAAGTCGGTCATAAAGCACACAAAAAAAAGAAGAAATGTAATTCCTAATAATAAAATTTTATTAACAGTGTTGAATAACGCTCAGTCACCCCGACCTTGGAGGGGTGAAGCAGACCACCATTGAGGGGTGATGGGACCATCTGTTTAAATTCCTCTTATACTAAAATTCAATTTTATATTTTTAATTTTTACTAAATAATATTTATTAATTCATATTAAAATTCGTAATAAGTAATAAAAAATGTCAATAATGATAAATAAAAATAATTAAAAATAAGGTGGTCGATGACACTTTTTTGAATTCATTTTTATTTATTAAAATTTCAATTTTTGTGTTAAATTCCACTTAATATAGAACTTATTATATTTAAATTGAATGAACATGAATAAAAATGACATAATACAATACGAAAATACGAAAAACAATGGGGTCCGAGTCACCCTCCATCAATTTTCTACGCGGGGTGAATCGACCAAGGTTTAGCCCGTTGATTGTGCCACTAATACTTTTGGATCAAATTTACTTTGCCAGTTTAAAGCTTACATACTCGAGTGTGTCCACATTGAAAAAATAATATAAAATCCTCCACAATTCTTTCCAATTTTATAAACCAAAGTTAAAAAAAAAAACTCACATTTTTCAAAGTGAAATTCTATTGAAGGGTATTCTACCCTAAATTTCTAACAATTTTTTATAAATATAAAAAACATTTTACCAAATAAAGATGATTTAAATAAAACTTGTAGTACTACGCGGGCCTATTAAATGAAGCAATATCTGTTCTTCTTTTCATATATTTATTTTATTTAGAGTGGACGAATCACCCCTTCCTAAAAGGCCGGGCCTCACGTTACACTGCACGATCGACACGTCAGCACCAACTCGACGGTGCCAACTATTAATTACACATCTACATCACTAACATGAACGTGCAGTCTAGAGGTCACTAGAAATCATCAAATCGTGAGTATTACTTCACATCGTAAAAATCAGATAGTTCCGCACAACACATGCTGCTTCCCTCATGAGTGAGACATCAGCAACAATCACTCTTAGTAGTGCAGTACCAACTCTCTATCGGATCCCATCTAGACACGCCCGAACCTAGCAGAGTCCTACGACTGTTTCGTCATGGATACCAGATCACATCTGCATCCAGCCATGGCACAACTTATACCAAGTGCCTAAGATACCGTGTTATATATATATATATATATATAGTAATATATATACTATATATACTATTCCATCCGCTCAGCTTGATATGCCTGTGAAGAGCAAAGTATATTAGCGTATAGCTTTATACGACTATAAATATATAGTAAAAATAATAGTATAAAATAATATATAAGTGATGAACGACAGGGTAGGTGCGGTCCATAGTCACGGACTAATAGCACACTCCCTACTCAGAAAACTAATCGTTATGAGAGGAATGCCACGGGCCACCCGGCCTAATCACCCTATATTAACTATTACAATTTAGAGATTTCAGTGATAGCTTATGACAATCCCGATCAAATAATGATAATATACTAATGATATCAGAGTTATATAAACGACTAATATGGTACCCCAGCCCGGTCGGTACGAGCAAGTGCCGCACACAACCCGCGCCAAAAAAAAAAGAGGAAGACAGTATTTATACCTAACCGAGAGAAAAGTTTCAAGGATTCTCTAAAAAACTTCAATTCTATTCCCTTCGCTATTCGTAGCTCTTCGAGAATTTTGTATTTTGTTTTTCATTATTTATGACCGTCGAGAGTAAAATTTTACCAAGGATGTCAACAGATGTATCCCTTTCACATGTAGACGTGATTAGTATGTTTTTGATTAGTAGTACCTTTACTAATAAGTTATAAGTATTAACAAAGAATCATCAGATCGAATAAGAGGAGGGAAGGATGATTTACAGAAGTTTTTAGAGATGTTTTGGCAAGAGCCAGAAGAATTTGTCAGTAGCGAGAACCAAGGAGGTCCAGCACAATTTTCGTTGTAATGAAAGTCCATATTCCCTGCAAACGATTTTCTTAGTGAATGATAAATTTGACAGAGTGTTGATAGGAGACCGAAGAATTTCTTCCACACCCGTAAACTGCATGTACTCCTAGTCCGGGAATGCCAGGAACCCCTAAAGCCGACATCGAAACCCCACTACCCAAATGGAGTTATTTGAGGAGAAAAAGACTTAGTCCAAGAAGGAATGACCTGCTCATCCCATTTTAATTTATATCTTTAATTAGTCTAGTTCCCACTTTTATCGGCAGAATCTGGACCCAGCAGTTCCATTAAGAGTCTAATATTATGCTTATGTTCCTACTCATCAAATTTATACCCTAGCGTAGAAGCAACGCAATGACTCCTCCCCGACCGGCACATCTCTCGGACCACTTTGACATATTGGGCGCTCTCCCATGAAAAAACCGCATATTACGTGCAGGGATGTGAGATGTTTTGGGCGAGGAAAGATGTTTAAAATTTAAGTTGATATTATGTTGTGTCAGATTTATCCAGTCTTTAGATTCGCTAAGTGGTTATTTTATTGCTTAGAGAAGGACTAGTAGGTGAAAGAACTAAAGGGTTCAAGTGTGATATTCATAGAATTTCGGTTGCGAGTACGATCCCGGAATTGTGTAGTGATTGTCATCAGTTGCCCAGATCGTTTCCAAAGAATACTCGAGAATGATTCGGCTTCCTTCCCAAACTAAATTAGTACGAGAGGTGAACCCAACAATTTCAGTTTTGTGCTACATTGAAATCTTCCCTAACCAATAGAGGATTTTGGACTGAAGAATTGATATTATAAACATTGATTTCCTCGTGGATAAGTATAGATATATATAGTAATATCAAAAAAATGCCGATGTAAAATAACGTTCTAGTTAGTACTATATATGAAGAGCGATACAGAGGTTTTAAGCTTTATTAAGTAAGCTATTAAGTAGCAGAAGCATAATAGATAATAGTACATTAGTTAAAGTAAGGAAGAAAGATTATTTAAATGTCTCTATACGAAATATCATCTTGACTCGGCTATAAGTGATCAGATGCCCAATCTCTCGAGCATCATGTTATCGTGCCCAGTATGTAGAGTATCTCTAGTGTGTTCATACAGTAAGAAATGATGGCCCTGCCTCATGAATTACTATAGCCGAATACTGTACTTACATTGTCTATCGAGATCTGATCAACTATATACTCTGCGTGCAAGAACATTGTTAAGATATCTAATATAAATTCTATAGTGTCTATATAAGAATATGTTAGTAACCGAAGTTATGTGGATTTTTCCATATCGAAAATCCTCGATTTAAGAGCGTGTGTAGATTTCTTTACGATGCCTCACCACAATCTCTTGAGTTTGCTTATCTCTAAGCTGCTATAGGTAATCTCAGCCTATGGAACACGAACGCATTAATAAAATTAATTTAATAGCATATTTTATTCTAAGAGCTTATTTTGAGAGATGCATCCATAGTAGTTTTTTTTTAGTCTATTTTTTGTACAATATTCGTGAAAGTAGCTCGATGAACGTGGCTTTATGAGTTTTCTTAAACAACCATTCTGATGTGATGTGCGTGTTATATAAGTACCAAAGCCTTAAAACCTACGCGCATTTTGTACTACCGTTTTAAAATATGTCTGGTTTAAGCAAGTAACGCAAATCATGTCCTACACATCTCTCACCTAATAAGGAATAATGAATACATAATAAGTTCTGACAAATATATACCCGGCTCACGTATTCCTAGTTATATTATTTTCTTAATTTTAGTAACATTGAATATCCCTAATGTACGCGTAGACAATAGATGAATAGCAGCATTGCCAAGCTGCGTGGCTTTCTTTTGAGCTTTAGTCCAACTCAAGGGCTGTGCGCACTCATAACTCTGATCATGGGAATACTACCTCCTCTAACTCTAAACCTAAATTTTTATGCTCTTGTCTGAAGACCCAGATGGCCGTAAGAATTCATCACCAACTCGTTTAAATATATCCAACTATAACTGAATTATATTTCGTTTGAAGGGTGGATTTATGTGCCTATGTAAAATAAACATTCCTATGACACGTCTCGAGAATCTCATCTCCTAAACTTCGATGTTCTGTGGCTTCAAATCTTTCTTCCTTGTACTACAATATTCTTATGCTTTTGCTACTGTTCTCCCTACTGCTCTCCTAACCGAACAGATTTTCATGCCTTTTTTTGATTACGTTCTTACTCCTTCTCACGAGACTGTTATATCGTCTCATCCAAATACTGAGGTATTTCAATGGTACACCAAAAACTGACATTGTTGGGTTCCTCTCGTATAATTTAGTTCGGGACGGAAGCCGAATCATTCAGATTTCTCAAGATCTGGAGCAAACTGATTAAATAACCTAACACACTTCCGATCGTCCCAACCGATTCTTGAACACACTTGACCTTTGTTTCACCACTAGTCCTTCTCTATATTAATACACCCACCTTCGCTCTATCGGTAAATCTGACCACAACCTTTATATCTCTTAATTTAATTACTTTCTCTCCAAACATCTCCATCGCCCTATGCGTTTTTCTGGCACTTTGATCGGGGCGATTGGGGGGCATTGCGTTGCTTCTACGCTAACGTATAATTGAAGTGACTGCTTTGACTCTAAGACGCTTCAGATTCTGCGATAAGTGGGAACTGTAATTGTAATGGGAGACGCAGGTTCAATTCCTTCTTCAACTAAATATTTCTCTCTCCAAAATCCAAGGTTCGATCGTGCTTGTTCCCTGCGCATTCGATGGCTAGAGACAAATTCCTTTATCCGGCGTGTGGGGAAAAAATTCCCGTCTCTATCACTCTTGGCATTTTTTCATTCAGCTAGAAATCGTTGCAGGTGATAGTGGACTTTCATTAAACGAAAATGTGCTGACCTCCTGGTTCTCCTACTGAACAAATCTCTTCTGGCCTCTTGCCAAAAACATCTAACAACTTCTGTAAACCATCCTTCCCTCCTCTTATCCTCTGATGATTCTGTGTTAAATACTTCAACTGAAAGGCCAATCATCTCTTTGGCCTCCTATTTTCCTCTAAATTCAACCCTGGACGATTTGCTGGTTTTCCTCTCCTCCTCCTTCTCTCTCAGGTGTCCTATGCCTTTACCTGTCATTTCATTTGACCGGGTGCATGGGTCGCTGAAATCTATGAACGTTAGGGAAGGCGGGGGCCCGGATGGCATTTTCTCTCCGTAGTTGAGGGAGCTGCTTCCTGTGCTGACCCCACCCACTCGTTCAAACTTATATTCTTTATGCCTCAAATACTAGCACTTTCCCTCAGTGTTGGAAGCGCGCATATGTCCAACCTATTCCGAAAAAAATGATGCTGCTCTGATCCTCTAGACTTATCGCCCTATAGCTCTCACTTGTATTCTTCTAAGATCTTTGCAACTCTTCTCAACCTCTCACTTCTTTAACCTGGAATCTCTTTCCCCTCTTTCTGATTACCAGTACGGTTTAGGTGCTCGAGATCTACTGGGCGATATCTTTCCTATTTAACAGAGTTATTGGTTTTCCGCCCTTAGGAATCTACGGGAAGACTTGTTGGTGGCGCTGACCATATCCAAAGCATTTGACCGGGTATGCACGCGTCACTGCTCTCCAAGCTCCCCTCCTTTTGGGTTTCCTTTCTTCTCTTGCTTACTTATGTCTAGCTTTCTTTCAAATTTCTCTCAATGTTGGCTGTGTTGATGGGCGACTTCTTCTTTTCCTGTCAATAGTGGTGTGTTCCTCAGGGTCTGTTTTATCTCCTACTTTATTCCTGCTTTTCATCATGATTTCTTCTCTCACCTGCCTACATCGTAACTCTATCCACTCAGCTATTGTCGATTGACTTGACCCTTTACATTCGACTTTTTTTTCAAAACTCATGATCAATCTGCTCCCTCTTTTACTTCTAGTAATTGCCTCTCGTCTTAATCTTTCGATTTCTATTCTCGCTGATCTGGATAGGAATTCCGGGTGGGGTCGTTCAAGTTTGTGAAATTTAACTTTTTTTAAAAAAAAAACTTCTACAAATCTCTCACTCTAAGACACTTAACTTTTCTATCTTCTTTCGACGTTTCTCTCGTCTCTCCTGTTGAACATTATAAATCCTTGGCCTTAACAAAACAAAAAAATGTTTTGAAATACCTCAAATCACAGTGGTTTTCGTTAGGGCGGCCTCTCAAAGGAAACGGGGAGTCTCTGTTTAGCGAGGTGCGAGACTTTTTTCCTCCTTCTCGTTACTCCACCTATACAGGGGTCTCATCCGCCCTTGTATGGAGTTACTGCCTTTCTCTATATCTGCTGGGGGCGGTGGCTCTGTTTCATCCGGCTTTTGGATAGAGGGTCGAGCTAAAGGCCAAAAGACTTATAACATCTTCCTTGTTACTTTTCTGAGATTCACTTTACCTTTATATTTGACGGCGCCCTGATGTTTGCGTGCTTATTCCTTTTCTATAGGTACTGTAGAGGCCAAGGTGCTGCGAGGGACTTCACTCGGCGTACCACCACCTTTAAAATCGACAGCCCTCGTAGCTACAAGGGTGTTCTGTGTCGGCCCATGAGTTTTGTGTTGGATGTTAGGTGTTTGATTGTTTAGTAACTCCAAGCCTGGTTCCTCGCTGCTCTCGGTGCTTCTTTTCTTTGCCACCTCTGTTCCTGTTGGAATCTCTCCATCCACTCTGGTGCTTCCTGACTCAATTTAAATTTCCACCTCGAGCTTTAAAGCCTGCCGTCTGTGCTCATCTGCGTAATTTGCGTTAGATGATTTTTTGAGCGTTCAACACCACTCCTTGAATAGGGTTCTGCCCCTGAGCGGGCGGCGGTTACAACTGTAAAAAAATAAATAATAAAAAGGTCTAAAAGGCTTCCCTAAGCTACTGAAACCCACAGAATGCACCCTCGAAGGTGAACCACTTCTAGATATGGCATTAAAATAGCCATAAACCTGAGGACTTGCTCGCTTTGAGCAAAAAAAAAAAAAAAAAAGGACAGAGAAGTGGGAAGCCCCCTTATCTGCAACCCCTGGCAACAGAACAGCACTGATAGTGACGATGGTGCTTTTCCGCAAATAAACCTACTGAAGATTGAGATTTTGGATATGTTAGACTTTTGAAATGTTACTGTGCTATCCCGAAAATCTGCCTTGGAGACACATACGAAACATCTCTAACGCACGCCATTTCAGAACGGCATCACACCCACGACGGATAGACATATCACAATCGTGCTAATCCACTATGAGGAGAGTCATATAACACGCGCAACTTTAATTTTCACACAATCGCCTGTGAGCATAAGAATCGCGCGTGCAACACGGGACCCATTGCTGGCTCTCCCCGCTCAAACCTCGGACGTCGACTACTTCTCATACCCGGCGTACTCGACATACGGATGTGCTCTGGTGGGCGACTACCTAATCTACAGCGCTAGCAGCAAATATTAACTGTCAGCACCATCTGCTTTTATCGAGTCTGAGCGATTTATAAGTATAGGTAGGAATGTTAAACACCCCCAAAAAGGAACAGTCTCTCGCCAGATACTAGTGAAAGCTTTAATGTTTTTGCATCACAATTTTGTGAATTTTTGAATTTGTGTATTGAATGATATCTAACTCTTAAAGGAGTATTTTATATGTCATGTTTTGAGTAATAGCGTTTTTTATTTTAACTTTCGTCTGATTAATTGAGGTCTCTTTCTTTTCATTATTTTTTATTCTTTATATTGTAGCTGAGTTAAAGAATCTCTTGAATTGTACATCATGTTCCAAACATAAGCTGAGTAGACTAAATTTGTAATACTACTTGAAAATTGGAATGGAATCATATTTTTAAATAAACACATACATAAAAAGTTAAGTATTAAGATTATGTATGCAATATTATTCCTCTAAAGGTCTATTTTACATTTATAAAAGTAATTATACTTGCGGCACACCCAATATGTAAATATTATAATGAGAAGTATTGTTGTACAGGGAATGCAATCTGAGTTGCCTGCAAGATGCACAATTTTATCTTATACGTGTGTATTTATCTATATTAATTAATAGTATCGGTGGTAGCTCCTTATCGGTATCGGCACCTAAAAAAAACTACTAGAGTATCGGTACGGTATCGGCCTCTTTCTGTATCAGGTACATCCACTAATTAAAATATATATATATATATCATTATATATATATATATTAATATATTACTATATATATATATATATATTAAATATATATATATTATATATTATATATATATATATTAATATCGTTATATATATTAGTATATATAAATATATTTGACTATGGTGAAGTTCAAAATACATTTAAATGTTGTTTTTTTTTATATAGGTATAAATCCAAAAAACTAAACGGGATATTTATATTCTCTTGTTTAAATTTCCATTCAAAATTTATCTCTGAGTTAAGATCAAGGGAATAGCCAGACTAGATACTATATATACTATATATATATATATATATATATATATATTATATATATATTATATATATATATATATATATATATATATATACTATATCTATATATATATATATTATATATATAATCTTCTCTATGTATAAGTCTGCGGTGGTAAGTTATTTTGCGTGACATGCATCAGAAAATAGCTAGTAGAAGAATATGACCGAAAAGAAAGCCAGCCTTACCACCCCCTCTACCTATTGTTGAGAACTCGTGCGCCAGTCAGAAATTCACCATAGATCTTCACGGAGAGATGGAACCCTCACCAATGGCATATCGTCAAGTGTAGGGTTCATCCCATGCGGCCAAGGTGGGCCACAACCATACCACCCTCACAAAACCCCTGCCATTTCCTCCTATTATGCACCTTTATTCTCGGCCTCTGCCAAACTCACATTTATCTCCTCCAGATTATTCCTTACTGACTCAATCCACTTTTCTGCGGTCTCCCAGCCGATATTCCCAACACACTCCACCACTATACATAAGCTTAACCAACCTAATCATCCTATCTCTTTCCACGATGACCAAACCATCTTCAACTCTACTTTCTCATTATTTCTCATATTACCCTTTCTCACACCACACAACTCTCTTAATTTATGTTCATCCTCATTTTTCCAATTGTTTCACACCCTAAACACGCCCTAAGATTGTCCATTCTAGAACCACATTTAGAATCTTTTAGATCCTTTATACCTCTTAATTCCCAGGACCATAGTATCTACTATATACATTAACCACAGGTAACAAACATACCCTCCTGTAAGACCCAGAGCACTTAAGACTTAGTCCCTTACATCCACCAACGATTTAATGGCACCAGCCACCTTCCTGCCATTCATTACTTTCTACTACACTGCATCATCC
>JABUQX010112960.1:2500-18636 GCA_015478945.1 Trachelipus rathkii | reverse complement strand
AACAGACTACATGATAAGCCATCCGGTGAAGATTATATAAGATATTCTTATAATGCGCACTAAGACGTATGCAATAATTACTAAACTAATCACCAAAGCATCAATGATAATTCCAAATCATATAAACTAAATCGAGAATAAAAATTCAGTTCAGACCAAACTGATAACACACTTTTGTAAACTTGAAATCATGATGAGTTTAATTATAACTTAGAATGTTATTATTAAATATGACAGAGATACTATATAGTCTCGTTCGTGTTTCGGTGACGAAATATTAAGTGCTTTTCCTTATTTTAAATTTATATATTATTTCATTATCTATAAAATTTCAAAGTTACAGTATCCCTCTTAATACCAATTGGTTATTTTAAATTTTGTGCTGAAATTCATAGTAAAATAACGTATAAATGAAGATGCACCAGTAAGAGCATAATACTTCTATAATTACAGATAATTACCATTAAGGCTTCCACTTCTCTATGAGGTTTATATTATATAGCATTTATTTTCATCCCTGGATTTCTGCATATTTACTTATAGATAATGTTATTCTATAAATTATATTATCGCTATATCCTAATATTAAATATAACATAATTAATAAGTAATTATAATTTTATATAAGCTTATAATATATATACTTAACACATATTTTAATTTTACTAAAACTTCTTTAAGTTTTCTCTTAAATCATAAATACTTAATATAATTTATAGTATTACTACAATTCTTCATATCTTATTTTTAATACCATTATATATAAAATATTCTTTTAGTAAATATACATTTTAAATTTTATATCTTCTGTTATATATCTACTGCATATTATATTATAATATTTTTATCTATTATATCTTCTTTATCTATTATATTTATAATCATCATATCATTATATTAAGTCTAAATGTCTGTTAAATTTTATAACCAATGAAAATTATATAAAATTATATAATACAATTATTACAAATAAATTTATATATTATATCATTCAGAGTAAATATAGGGCTAATAGTACTATAATTCTTTTCTAGATATAATCAATATATTTATTTCTAAAAATTCTTTTTAGGACAATATTTTATTATTATTAAATGAAATTTAATATAAAGGGATTTTTCTTCTTTTCTTTATTTTTTATTTATATTAAAATTCATTAAATGGAAACCTTGCAATTATATACTTTTTCTTATAAACTAATTATTCATCCTTCAAAGTCTTTTTAAATCTATGATCTTGTCAGTGTTTTTGAATTACATTTTTACTATAACTTTCTAATGAATCCTTATCTGATTACCCTATGGTCCCCAAGGCATAAATTATAGATGTCATACCCTGCCCGTAGCCGCGTCGCGCAAATATTCCCATAAGTCGCCTATTCAGGTCGGTTCCCCTTATAAGTTAGTGCCATTAATCCCTGGGCCAAAGGGATAGATAATCTCCTTTAACTAAATTGACTGATTTTTACTCTCTCAATCAGTTGATGATATGGTCCGAATCAGTAGGTATCCCATGAATAATGCATCTTAGGTGATTTTCTGTCTAATGCTGAAGAAGTCCTTCTCTACTAAAATTAATTGGATACATATTATCTAGTAGTAATAGTGAGTACGCAAAGGTAAGCGTTTGGATGCTTTCTAATTCTTATCGAACATTAAATGTTCAATCAATAACATTCTCTCTACTATAGCTTTTTCTTATTTCCTGTATTGCATATGTTTAGCAGCTTTCACTTTATCTTCTCTCTCCAATGCGGTTAGAGGAAATAATTAAGAGAGTTAATGAGTTTGAAGTAAAGACAAGATGAAGTAATATTATTATTTTAGAGTGGGTTAGGTCTGTAGTATAGGTATATTGCCTAATACTCACGTATACTATATATATTATTTCTATATATTAATATATATTATTATATAATATTTATAATCTTTAATAATATATTATATATTATTTAATAAGTCTATATCTTTTATTAAACTATATATAATATTTTTATTTAGTAACTTATTTATATAGTTAAGTATTATTCTTTATTATTTAATATATATTACTTTTATATTCTTATTTTACGTATTTATTTTGAGTCTTATATCTAATAGTATTTATATATAAAGTAGACGTGCACGAGTGAGAGAGAGAGATACGGTCATTTAGGTCCTATGAGATATGGTTATTGTGCTTAGAGACCAGTAATCTATGATTTAGAGTTACCCGCGTATCTATTTTATTATTTAAAAAGGTTGTTATTTATTACTTTTTCTCTCTATATAGCGACATTTAAGCGTCTCTAAATAAGTAACTATCAAAATATAATATTGTACTATTATCATATAGATATATTAAATATACTATATACCTACAATATATATATTATAATATATACTATTTTAATATTTAAATATTATATATATCTATATAATCAATTAATATATATTACTATTATCATATAATTATTATATATGTATATTAAAAAACTTGTATATAATATATTATTTAATATATATCTATATATAATTTATATTAAATATAACGTAAAAAAACTTAGTTCTAAAACTCAAATTTAGTTTGAGGAAAATAAGGAATACATATATATACTAATGTTTACACACTTAATGTCTTTTCCTGATATATGATCTTAAGTATGTTATAATTATTACTGTAACATTACCAATGTAATCATAATATAAATTAATTAATATTTCAAAAGTGTATTTTACTACTCACTTATATTATTTATCATCATATCAATACTGTCTATCTTTTATAAAGCATGTTTATAAATATTATTCATTATACATCATAAATAACATATTTATTATCATATTTATAATATTAATTTAATTTGTTTTTATAGACTAAAATCTATACTAATAGAAGATTTTACAATAATAAAAATTAGTTTGAAATAAAATATGATGTATATATATAGAGACGAACTAATTTAATATTTATATATAATAAATTAATTTGTTATTATTATGATATTATTATATTAATATACTTTACATTTTATTGTAGTAGCTTCTCTTAATTCTTATAGTTAGTGGCGTATAAGGTCCATAATACAATAATAAGTGATATTAAGTAATGGTAAGGATTTAGAAAATTGGATATTTAAAATATAATGAAGATTATTACATAATAAAGAAGTTGAAATAAAATACATGCTTTAACCTTTTGACTTTCTCTCTTCTTCTAATATACCATCGTCAGATCCAATTCGTCACTCTCTCTCTTCCTTAATCTCTCTCTCATTTGTCTCTGCAGTCTACTCAGCTACCTCTGACATCTTTTCCTCTCTACTCTTCTAGTCTACTCTCTTCTTTCCATCTTACTCTTCGTTAGCATATCTTCCTGCAGGCTCGAGTTCAATCGTCCGTGCATCTCGTGAGTCTCCATCATAATCACTCATTGGTCGATTTACCGTCTTGTGATTATTGACTATATTAAGCATTTTCTATCTAGATTTTCATTATTCTTAAAATCTTACTGCATACTGTCCTCTCTATCATTCCGATTCACGTGCATGTTCAGGTGCGTCTCATCGTTACATTCTGATTTGTCATCTGTAATGAATCTTATCACTTATTCATCATAGTATTCTACAGTCTCGTATCGCCATCTATGCTAAGTAATATATATATATTATATTAATCATATTCATTATCTCATCTCTATCCTTCTTAACTATTATCCTGAATCTCTAACAATTCTCTATCGTATAGTATTAATACTTATAATCTCTATTCCTCTAATATCATCTGCAGATTAGAGAGAAAATACTTCTCCGGAATTAAAGTCCTTTATTTTTGGGCTTTTCTAAATTGCCACCATTCTATTCTTTAATGCGTCCATCTATTTGCTCGCCAATCTATACATCTTAAACCTTCCAAAACGTGCATTTACGAATGATTAACATTATAATCATGAAATCCAATTTCCCTACTCTGATCTAACGTATTCCCGATCGACCCGTCACTCTCGTCATCTTCCGTACCTTTCGCCGGGCAGTCCGTTATTCATCGAGCTCCTCTCTACTCAATACATATGTATTATATTTTCATCAATTCTTGATTATTATTATTGATTTATATTTTATATTATTATGTTATATTAAGATTATATTTTTATTCTTTATTCATAATTGTATTTACTGTATTTTATATATTTCACACAATCACATTTCATAATTCTTTGATTGTAATTTAATTTTTTTCTATTATTTCTATTATCTTCTTTATCTCTACTTATTTATACCTATTTACTATTTATTATTATTATATTATTATTTTATTATCTATCTTTATAATTACTTATTATTAATTATTATTATCATTTATTATTCATTATTATTATTCTTATTATGTAATTACTATATTTTTTTATTATATTATTATTATGATTATTATATTATATTATTCTTATTCATTAATTTATTATGATTATTATTATTTTATTACTATGTATTATTATATATTATTATTATTAATTAGTAATATTATTATTTTTATTATTATTATAAATTTGTACTAATTATTATTATTATTATTATTATTATTATTATAATTCTTATTATTTTTTATTATTATTATATTATATTTATTATATTATTATTATTATTATTATCTATTGAATATATTATTTTATTATTATTGATTATTATTATATTATATATTATTATTATTATTATCTATTATCTTTATCTCAACATATTTATATTATTATTATTAATATTATATTCATTTGTAATTATTCATTAGTTATTGACCTTTTATTTTTTTATTATTACTATTTTACACTTTTATTATTATTATGTATGTATTTTATTAACTATTTAAATTGTAATATTAAATTGTAAAACCATTATCTATTGGTGTTAAAATATCTCTAATTACTTCTTATTATTAAATGAAAAAACCCAACCTAATTAATTATCCCATCAGTTTTGCAGGTCCAAATTCATTGGCGGCGGTTCTTTGGAGGACCAAGACATGCCTTGCCCAACTTCTTCCACCAAAAGAGATCGGGCGTTCAACACTTCTTTGAAAGGAGTTGTGGCTTAATTATAACTTTTTCTCTTCTCTCTCTCTTCATGTCTCTCTCTCTCTGTCTCTCCTTTCTCCTCTCTCTCTCTCTCTACATAATATATATATATTATATATATAAATATATTTAATATAATACTATGTAGTATAAGTTATTACTATACTAATTCATTAATATATATATACTATATATTTATATATATATACATATATATATAGTCATATATAATATATTTATATATATATTAATATATTATATTATATAGTATATATATATTATATAGAATATATATATTATATATATATATTAATATATATATATATAACTTTTAAATTAATATTTAAATAAAGCGATTTTTTTATTAACTTCTATATATATATATATATATATATAATCTTATACATTGTCGCTTAGCGTCTACTTAATCGCATTGTTATTTTTTATCTAAATCAAGATAGTTTAAATTACGTGAAATTCTTTTTGTATATTCGGCTGCTTATAAAGCCATTGAATGTAGGTATTTTTTTTTTTTTATAACAGTTCATGTTAAGTAAATTATATAATTTTTAAATAGCAAAATATTTCTTAAAAATAAATTTAATATTTAAAAAATTTAAATGATTAATTTAGAGAGAACCATCGTACGTTTTGCAGGTTAAACTTATATAGAAAGGGAGAATTGGGGGAATCCCTATAAGGAATTACATCGTATAGAGCTTTTGGCTTATATATGTTTTTTATTCTTTTAAATTAAACCTCCACTACCACCATAATTTTTACCATTAATTATATAGCTATTTCTTTCTAAAAATTCGAATTGAGAGTAAGGAATATTAACTAACGAAATTCTCTTTTATAAGCCTTCTCTTATTATTGATGCTTGTTTTTAATATTTAGAAAGTTTAAAGCAGTTGTTAATCCATCGAACTTTAAACTAAAGCATTCCTCGTAATGACCTGGCAAAAATAAGATACAAAAATATTACTGTAAATGAACTTAACAAAGTCCATTTGTGGAAAAAGGAGTATTCTAAAGATGCTGGAAAAGTATTAGGAACACCAAAGTTGAGAGAAAGGAGAAGAAGAAAACCAAAACAGAAAGCAAAACGAAGAGAAACGTAGAAAGCCCCGAATTTCTCAACGCAAATGTAATGACGGCTAAAGGGGTGCAATAGCATGCTATAGTTAGTATATTTACACAAACATTATTTTTTATTTTATTATTATTATATTATTATTATTATTATTTTATTATATTTATAATTTATTATTATATTATTATTTTATTATATTATTATTATTATTACACTCACTCCTTAATTGGGTATATTACTATATATATTTATAATATATAGCTATATATTATAATACTATAGTATTATTTATTATTAATATATATATATATATATAATATTATATATTTATATCTATATATTTATTATTATAATATATATATATATATATCTATATCACTATATATATACTTATGATATACGTATATATATATATATACCTATACTTTGTTATTTAAATAATTATTTATTATTAATTATAATAATTATTATTTATATTATATTATATTATTATTATTATTATTTATTATTCTTATATTATATTTTTATTATTATTATTATTATTTATTATATTAAATATTATTTTATATTATTACTATAATAATAATAATTATATTATTATTATTATTTTACTTATTAATATTTTTATTATAGTATATATTAATCATATATATACTTAATAATATATACTATATATTATATATTATATATTTATATCTATTTATTATATATCTAAGTATATATTATATACTATATATATATTATATATCCTATATTATATTATATCTATATATATATATATTATATATATTTATTTTATTATAAATCTTTATTTTATTATTATTATATTATATTATTATTATTTATTATATTATTATTATTATTATTATTATATTATTATCTTCCTTATTTTATTATTATTATTATTTTTATTTTAATTCATTATTATATTATTAAACTTATATTATTATTATTTATATTATCATATTATTATTAAATTATTGATTAATCATTATTATTATTATTATTATTATTATTATATTATTATTATTTTATTATATTATATTATTACTTTTTTATTTGCGGTATTTGTTATTATTATTAAATTCTGGAAAATTATTTTTGTTTCCTTTTTTAAATAGATTAGAGAAGGGTATTTTTTTTATGAATGTCCCACCTACTCGACATAGCCCTATATAAAAGAGGGAACTCCTCTAGGTTAATTGGCTACCATGGATCCGTGACGAGAGTGATCATAGGTCTGTGCACGTGATCTGCTCAGCCACTTTAGCAGTGCGTAACAACGAGTATGACAATAAGATTAAAAAATTTATGTCGGAAAACCTTTAATCAACTTTATATTACTGAAATTCAGGCTACTTTAGATGAAAATTTAAAGATTTCTTTATAATCTTCTTAAGTAATTTAAATTTTTTAGTTTAAATATTATAGACTTTATAACACAGTTTTAAATTAATATTATTCACGAGGTAATGTTAAGATTCATTTGTAATAGTTTTAAAAGCATTTCAACTTTAATTTTAACTAAAGTTTTCAGCTTTATCATAGAGATGATTCCCAAGCTAATTTATCGTGCTATTGTTTATGAAATAATTCTTCTTGAATCGATAGTAAAACTACTCTAAACGTAATTCAAACTCTTGAATCTGAACAAACCAACAAGGAGTTTAAAATAGAATATTTTTAATGTAATACTAATACAAATGTTTCATTGAGTTTGAAAAACTTGAGGAATTTAATATAAATACTTCTGACACATTTTTTTTGCAAAAATTTATGCTGATAACAAGCAACGAGGAAACTTTATAATTATTAATTCACTGTAACTCATACAATTTTAAATCAGTTTTATATATATATATATATATATATATTATATATATAATATATATATTACGTATATATATATATATATATATACTATATATATTATATACTATTTATATATATCTTACTATATATACTATATATCTATATATTGTTTACTTATATATATTATATATATTATATATAATATATATATATTACTATATATATATTTATATATATATATATATATATATATTTATATTATTATATATTCTATTATATACTATATTAATTATTATTATCTTATACTATGATACAGGTGTGGGTCACGATCGTTTACTTCCTCCGTTACTAAGGAACTAGTTTTATTGAGTAAGGAAGTCGGATTCGTCTTACTGGTTTTCTTTATCTTTTTGAATGATTTAAAGTTGTTCTTTTTTTTTTTTTTTTTTTTTTTACAGTTTATCACCACGCTCACGGCAAAGCCTAAATTCGACGGAGGGGTGTTTAAAATCAACAATAACTTCACATAACGTAAATTAGTCAGATGAAAGCAGCAGACGCCGGGCCTTAAGTGAGGGAGATTAAATTGAGTAGGAAAACAGACAGAAGATGGAAGAGAATTCCCACAAAAGATGGTGGCAGGAAAGAAGGCAGGCACCGCAGCGAACATTCTGGAGTTGCTAATATAAACACAATACTCATGTGCCGATACAGCACCCTGTGCTCGAGGGCTCTTAAAGGTGGTTGCACGCGAGTGGAAAGCTCCCTCGACCACCTGCCGCTGCGGTCCTATTAGACAGAGATAGAGCACCAACATCTGCGCGCAAAGTAGAGCAACATCGCGCCGAAAAGAAACGGACAGTTTATAAGTTTTTTGCTTTTGACTCGACCCTATCTCAAAAACTCGGGTGAAACCTGAGCCCCCAGATATGAAGCAGTACTCCATACAAGGGGCGATTGAGGCCCTTGTATAACTGGAGTAACTGTGAAGAAGAAAAAAAATCCCTCAGCCTAAACAGCACTCCAGCTTCTTCTGAGGCCGCTAGCACCGTTGTGATGTGAGGTTTCCAGACATTTTTGTTTATTTCAAGGCCAAGGATTTTATATTTTCGAAGGAGAGACAGAGAACCGTGAAAGAGATAGGAAGTAGAAGGCTGTCCTTATGAGAGCAGATTGAAAATTCGTAGAGTTTCAAAAAAAAAAAGGTAGATTCCACAAATTTCAAAAGCATCCATAAAGTCTCTATTCAGATCAGCGAGATTAAAACTGAAAATTAAGAAGAAAGCAGACTCTAGAGCTCAACTTCAGAGGGAGCAAATTGAATGAGTTGAGAATCAAGGGTCGAGTAATCATATGAATGCAAAGGGATGGAAGTGCAAGCTGAGAGGCCATTGACAAAAAGTAGGAATAATACGAGAGATAAGATAGAAAGAACCCTGAGGATCACCCTATTGACGGAAAAGGAAAAGAAGTCGCCCATAACAAAGCGATATGAGCGATGTGAAAGAACTAGCATAAGTAACCAAAGAGAAGGAGGAAACCAAGGGGAGGGGAGGCTGGAGAGCAGTGACGCGTTGCCATAGAGTCCGTCAAATGCTTGATGATGTAAGCGGCCACGCGCAGTCTCGCCCGGTATTTCCAAGGTGCGAAAACCATAAATGGTTAATTAGGAAGTTATACTCAATCACCAGAGACCCCGTCGAAAAGCCGTTATGGCGATGGACAGTAGAAAGAATGAGATTCCGATGTCTAAGAAGTGAGCGTTAAGAAGGGTTTCAAAATTAGATAGAACACAGGTGAGAGCTATAGGGGATAGTTAGAAGGACTAGAGCGGCTTCCTTTTTTCGGAAGTATATATGTATATATCATGTTCCAACAATGCGGGAAAGTGTTAGTATTTGGACATAGAGATATAGTTGAAGCGAGGGAGGGCCAGCTCGGAGCACCTCCCTCTCAAAACCTCGGGGAGGATGCCATCCGGGCCACGCCTTCATAAACGTTCATAGATCTCAGGAGCTCCTGCACCCGATCAAATGTCATAGGAAGAATGATAGACACCGTGAGAGAGAAGGTGGAAGAGGAGGAAGCCAGAATCGTACGGTTTGAGTTAGAGAATAGGGCCGAAGAGACTTGGCCTGTTAGTGGAGAGTTAGCAATCAGAGCCATCAGATAGAATATGAGGAGGACAGGCAGGATTTACAGAAGTTGTGTGAGAAGATGTTTTGGCAAGAGGTCAGAGAAGATTTATAGTAGGCAGACCAAGGAGGTAGCAGCACGTTCGTTTGATGAAAGCCGCCGCTTTGCTCGCCGAAGAGTTATCCTGCAACGATTTCTAGCTAATGAATGCGAGATGATAGGCAGAAGAGAATTTTTCCACCCCCGATACGCTCTGTCTCTATGCTGAATGGCCAGAGAACAGCACGAATCGAACCATGGATTATGAAGGAGAGAAAGATTTAGGTCGAACGAAGGAACTTCGAAACCTGCTCATCCAGTCAACGATTACAGTCCCACTAGCGGCAGAATCTGAAGCGTCTCAAGAGTCAAAGCAGTCAATTCAATTAATAGTTAGCGTAGAAGGACGCAAGTTCCCCCAATTTCAAAATGCCAGAAAGAACGCATAGGGCAGGGTGGAGCTGTTGGGATTATCTAAAATAGTTAAGAGATATAAGGTGTGGTCAGATTTAACAATAGGAGCGAAGGTAGTATTTATAGATAGAAGGCTAGTGGTGAAACATAGGTCAAGTGTGTTCAAGGAATTGGTTAGGACGATCGCGGATGTGTGTTAGTTCTTTAATTAGTTGCTTCCAGATCGTTAAGATGCTGAATGATTTGGTTTCCTCCCACCTAAATCGCTATGAGAGGACCCCAACCATTCAGTGTATGTACATTGAAAAGACCGCTGTTCTAGAGGAACATCAGTATTTGGATGATGAAGATATAAGTCTCGTGAAGGTAGTAAGATATTCACGAGAAAGAGTGAAATACTGTTTGTTGGAGGAAAGTAGCAGAAGCGACAAGTTATTGTATAGCTAAGGGGAAAGATTTTGAGCCACAGAGAATCGAATTGGGAGATCGAGATTCACGAGACGTGTTCGGGATTATCTATATGTTTACATACGGCAACACAATCCACTTCAGCACGGGAAATTATGAAAATAAGTTATAGGTTGGAAGCATTAAACGAGTTAGAGGAGATCTTAGTCCATCTGAACTCTCAGACAGGAGCAAATAAGCTTCGGAATCGAGTTAGTGAAGTGAATATCTCCACAGAGGAAAGTTAGATTTTAAGCCGACGGAATGTTGCTAAGTTATGTAAAGCTGCGCCTCACATGCAAGACATGACATCCTTTTCATACCAACACGCACCGACCAACATGAATCACACACGCGCAAATAAGAAAAAATAAGAACAAAGGAGAAACGGAATAAAGCAAAAAAACAAAAATCATTTATAGAGCTACAATACTACTTAAAATAATTTAAGTAACAAAATTAATAACACATGCCACAGGTTACAATGCAAAAATAAAACTAAACGCTAATATAATTGACTCACTCGGGTAAAAATTCATAAAATTTTTAGAAACCCAAAACTAAAAAAATAAAAAAATATAAAAATTTAAACTAAGCACTATTTTAAAAACGACAATCGCAGACCCCGCCGAAACGAATAAATGATGTATAATTACTAGATTAAGAAATTTAACAAAGCTCAAGTTAACAAAAGATTGATAAAATACACACATATCATTTTCACTATAATCAATAAAAATGTGATAAACTGATAAATAAAATAAAGATAAACAGATCAACAAGGAGCACTTTAAAACACGTCCACATTCACAAGATTAAACACAATCTATATAAGTTATCACCGCCACACGAGATATCAACATCATCAATTGCTTAATGTCAGTCATGTACACTAGTGAGTATTGCTTGAACATAACGCGATTCGCCCCTCGCCCATTTCTTCCCTTCGTTGGTAAGGCAAATAATATCAATTGATCTTCATATTTCCTGAAAGGAGTGATTACAATTCATCATTAACTCTATTCTTCATAACTGCAAATAAAAATCAGAATTCTTTTTTATTACTCTTTCAAGTTATCTTTATATCATATAGTATTATACTTTATATTATATTATATTCAAGGTTATTATATTATATTCCTATCCACAATTCTTCGATTTGCACTTAGATAAAGTACTACCTTTGTTTCCTTTTATTAGTATTGGCGAAATTCCCATTCTATGTATCATCCTGGGATTTTACGGCTAAGTAATCGTCCGCCTCTCCTTTGGAAACAAGACTCTTAACAATGCTTCTCTCCAGATCATTCATCCGAAAGGCTACAAAAACTGTTTCTGAAGTGTCAGACTTACTGGCTTTTAAGATCCTAATTATCTTATTCTCATTATCTACAACTCCCCATCTATCAACAGTCCTATTCTCTCTCTCTTTAGCTTTCCCCTCTCAACTTCTTGTCTAAATGAATCACTATTCCTATTTTCTACTCATGTGACCCGCCTCTCCCAGTTTCCTGCTCAGGTGAGTTCCTAGTCTCATCTACTAGCTTTTCTTTAAAACTTTCCTCCTTTCTTAACTCAAACACTAATTTACTCAACTCAGTCACGTTCTCATTCAGTCTTGCAATCTCCTTCATTAACAATGTATCCTCAGATACTATGATACAATCGTGACTCACAGTTCCACAACTATCACACAGAGCATATATGCTTCAAATTATCAATAGTTTGCTAACTTTTACTGTAAAATTTAGCAGTTGGATTAGCTTAAGGTCTATAACAGTGATTTGCTACTAAAATAATAACGCAAATATCTTTATTTAAGCTGAAAAAAAATAATACTTAACTGAACTTTTGGCATAAAGTTTTGTTTACAAATTAGCATTTTCGCGTGACGTCACGATTCTCAAAAATCCAAAAATTTCTTAAAAAGTCTAAAAAATGCAAAAAATTGATTTTTTTCTCAAAAAATCCAAAAAATCCCCAACCCTGCTTTAAAGACCTTAAAAACAAGAATTGACCAACATATGGGTGAAGTCAGGAGAGGCAACTGAAAGTAGTGCTGGATATTAGAACATTTATCACAAGATGATCATGTTATTAATTGAATGGTGCTGAATTTTTGTTTCATTCCTAAGATAAAAACTTAATCAGTTGATTGAGTCATTTTCAATTTCTTAGAAAAAGTAATTTTAACATATCAGAAGGATTTTTTCAATTTTGATCCTCCATTCACAAAAAGATTTATATCAGATCATATTAGGGCTTCTCTGAATTAATTAATATTTTTGGATAGATAAAAGAAATGAAATGTGACGCCACTGAATTTTCTTTTGCTTGAAATTTATATTTAATTTTTTATTTTTGTATTTTTCAATATTTTTTTTTTTAAATTTTATTGTGTTTTAATAATTTGTAAAAAAAATTTAGTTCTGATGAGGAGACTAAGGATATAAGTCTCGAAACGTAAACTTTTTCACGTTTAGTTATTTTTCTTAACATTTTCCTTTAAATTTATTGTAAAGTGGTTTTTAAAAAAATACTTTAATATATATTATATATATATATAATATATATAGTATATATATATATATGTATATATAGTATATAATACTACGTTATATATATATATACATACTATATATATATATACTATATATATACTACTATATATACTAATATATATATATATATAATATATATATATATATATATATACAGTATATTATATATATATATATATAATATATATATATATATATATTATATATATATATATATATATATATATATATATAGTATATATATATATATATATATATACTATAGTATATAGTATATATTATAGTATAAATATATATATTATATTATATATATATATATTAATATATATACTATATATATATATATATATATATATATATATATATATACATAAAGATTGAGAGTGACTATAAAACTTCGCGTAGTTAATATGGTACTGAATTTCTTTCCCCTTTGAGGTAATGATTAAAAGAAGTAATTTATTTCATTTAATGAACACAGTGTAAATTACGTATTTAATTTTTAACACCAATTAACAAATAAATTAGGAATAACTTGTTGATAGCTGATAAAATTTTCTTGGTCGTACGCGACACACTTCTTCAGGACTGAAAGAAACAGAAGAAATGATAAATTGATTCTAGCTTCTTTTTTCCCCGATCTGGCTACTTGGTCTCTATTTAAAGTCTTCGTAGTGATGAAGGGTTGATACAGCTGAAATACGTACTATTGCTTTAGATTTTTTGAGTAAATTGCCTAGGAAGGTCGATTCCTTCAAGTACATGTTAGTTACTTCGTCTATGGGGCATTCTCCTTTTTGTAGAATAAAATTTTTGCTATTTTTAATGATGAAAGATTCAATGAATTTTCTATTTTCTGTGTCTTATATAGGTTTGATTAAAAAAGATGAATTGGTGTTGATATTGTGGTTATAAATTTGACGAAGCTTGACTAAGGATGAGGGTTGTTTGTCGTATTTTAAATCGTTCTTATGTTGGTAAAGTGTAGTATTTAAGTTATTTGTTTCACCGATATACTTTTTTGAGTAGTTTTCACAGTTTATTGTGTAGATACCAGATTCTTTATTTAGGTTATCGTTGCTAGGTTTTAATGCGTGTTTTAAGGTTATATTGTTGAATTTAACGGTTTGTATGTTACTAAGTATATAATTACGGATGACATTTTTTTGTAAATTTGGAATGGATAGTATGTTAGAATATGAGTTATTTTTAATAGTTGTGTGTAGTTATTTTTCCTTTGTTTTATGTAGAGCTTTGTTGACTATGGTTTTAGGATAACCTATTTTGTAAAATATGTTTTTTAATATTTTGATTTCAGATTTTAAATATGGAGGGTTGCAGAGTCTAAAGGCACGTAAAAAAAAGGTTGCTTAAAACGGCTATTTTTGTGGAAACATCATGTGCAGAATACTGGGGGATGTAGGAGGGATTTGAAGTGGCTTTACGATATATACTAAAGGATGGAAATAGATGGTCCAGGATATTAGTAAGTCAAAGAAGTGTATTTTATTTTCAGTAGCTTTTTCTATTCTAAATTTTATCTCTGGATGAATGCTGTTAATAAAGCTTAAAACTGTATTTGTGTTAATATCCCCCGGAATAAGGGCAAAAATATCATCCATGTATCGGTACCAGATTATGTGATGAAATTTAGAAAAAATATGGTATATCTCTAATAACTCCATGAATATATTTGCTGAAAATCGGAGAGAGGGATGAAACTATACATAAGCCTGAAATTTGATTGAAGTATTTATCTTGAAAATTAAAGTAGGAGTGACCTAAAGTAAGGGTAATAAGTTGTTTTATGATAGGAAAGGAAAGTTGAAAAGTGAAATTATTACGAGATAAGTGTTGTTTAAGTAAATCAAAGGTAAAATTTACGGGTACATTTGCAAATAAGGAGACTACGTCAAAACTAACTACGGTATAATCTGAAATTTATTTTTATTTTGGACTAGTTGGATAAAGTGTTTTGAATTTTTTATATGTGAGGCTGAAATGTTACCTTTGAGGGGTTTTAATTGAGAGTCAAGCCATTTTGATAAGTTTTGGGTGATGCAGTTGATATTGGAAACAATCGCTTTTATAGGTATATTTTCTTTGTGAATTTTTGAGATGGCATAAAGTCTGGACAGTGGGAAGATAAGCTTTGAATTTTTGAATAAGGTCTTTTGGATTAGGAAGGATTTTTAATAAAGATTTGCTGAAGAGGTTGTCAGGGTATCAAATAACAACCTTACCTTCTTTCACTGCAAACGTACTTACATTCCATTGGCCAGGCCCCCATAGACAATTTGCTGAATAATACTCTGGATGTTTACGTCCTGAATCTAATAAAACTTTGACCTCCTACTGATAGGTCTTTAGCCTGTATGATCACTTCAATATTATAAGAAAATGACCTACCAAATTCTGCAACGAAGATCTCTGGATTACTAAATTTGACGACGGGTTCTTTTTGTACCCGAAACCGGAACTGAAGGACAGCATTTGCTGTTAAATAATGTACCAAAGATTCTCGTCAGAACTCTATGCTTATATCTCAAATCGACCTCAATACTAAGCAATAAATCTTTCAATAATTA
>JABUQX010112959.1:0-12288 GCA_015478945.1 Trachelipus rathkii | reverse complement strand
TGAAATTGACAACCTCATCGATTTGGGTGTCCTTATCTTTACCTGATTTATTATTATTATCTATTATTATTATTATTATTATTATTATTATTATTATTATTATTATTATTATTATTATTATTATTATTATTATTATTATTATTATTATTATTATTATTATTATTATTATTATTATTATTATTATTATTATTATTGTGATCTTTGCTCCTGCCTTTTTAATTTCAGCATCAACCGCTTCATGATTGACTTTAAGGACTATTTAGATTAGAATAGAACAACAGCTTTCTGAACTTTTAATCTAATAATTCGCATGGCCACTTCAGGCATCACAGAGACGAGTTCGATAATTTAACAATTGATAAACAAAATAAATGATTATTTAAATATAAATGTGAAGTAGCAAATTAAAGTATTATAGCTAACGTTAAATCTAAAATCCTAAAATAATAATTATATCGATAAAGAGATTCTAACCAATCATTCTCAAAAAATGCTCAAAAAATTTTCCATTTCATTATTTTCCAATTTTTTTTTATTTTCATTATTTTATTATTTTCCGTATTATTTATTATTATTATTATTATTATTATTATTACCTAATTTTTTATTTATTTTTCATTATTATTATTATTATTATTATTATTATTATTATTTATTATTATTATTATTATTATTATTATTATTATAATTATTATTATTATTATTATTATTATTATTATTATTAACATTATTATTATTATTATTATTATTATTATTATTATTATTATTATTATTATTATTATTATTATTATTATTATTATTATTATTATTATTATTATTATTATTATTATTATTATATTATTATTATTATTATTTTTATTTTATTATTATTATTATTATTATTATTATTATTATTATTATTATTATTATTATTATTATTATTATTATTATTATTATTATTATTATTATTATTATTATTATTATTATTATTATTATTATTATTATTATTATTATTATTTTTATTATTATTATTGTAAGATTTTTCCAAATTCCTAAAAACCTTATTAAAATTTTCGTTAATTTTCTTTGAAGTGTATTCGTCTTATATTGCAGCACAGGTACAAACCAAGTAAGATACAACACCATATTAAGGTAGAACATAAAACATTGCACAATAGTGAATAGTAAATTACTTTAAAAATTTTTGAAAAAGAGGGAATTTTCTGATCTTAGACTGGCGGAGTCCCTACTTATAAGAAAACATAGACCGGAAAATGTCCGGTTACCTTAACATTTTTACTTAGAAGAAAGTAAAAAAAAAATAAAATCTAAATTACAAACTCACATTTATTTTTCGTATAATTTAAATTATAGTTTTAATCCTATTTGTTATATTTGCAATAATTGTATTATTTTAAATTTAATTTTGGCTTCGTTCTAAAAACAAAGTCTTATCCTTGAAAACGTCCAACGTGAGTGGACGAAAGCTTGGATCATTTCAGAAGGTAATTATTTTGTTTTATTCCAAGAATTGTCCTAAAGAAAATTAACGCAAATGTTAGGAATGTTTTTAGGAATTTGGAAAAATCTTGCAAAAATGATATATAAAGACAAAAGCTGATTTATTATTATTATTATCATTATGATTATTATTATTATTATTATTATTATTATTATTATTATTATTATTATTATTATTATTATTATTATTATTATTATTATTATTATTATTATTATTATTATTATTATTATTATTATTATTATCTTTTTTTTTATTATTATTATTATTATTATTATTATTATTATTATTATTATTATTATTATTATTATTATTATTCTTATTCTTATTCTTATTCTTATTCTTATTCTTATTCTTATTCTTATTCTTATTCTTATTCTTATTCTTATTCTTATTCTTATTCTTATTCTTATTCTTATTCTTATTCTTATTCTTATTCTTATTATATTGTTATTATTTTTACTTTGTACAGTTTTATTATGAATATTCTTTCATAAATTATTATTATTATTATTATTATTATTATTATTATTATTATTATTATTATTATTATTATTAGTAGTAGTAGTAGTAGTAGTTATTATTATTATTATTATTATATTATTATTATTATTATTATTATTATTATTATTATTATTATTATTATTATTATTATTATTATTATTATTAATTATTATTATTATTATTATTTTTATTATGGTTATTATTATTTTTAATAATATTATTTTTATTATTAATATTATTATTAGTAGTATTATTATTATTATTATTATTATTATTATTATCATTATTATTATTATTATTATTATTATTATTATTATTATTATTAATATTATTATTATTATTATTATTATTATTATTATTATTATTATTACATTATTATTATTATTATTATTTATATTATTATTATGATTATTAGATATTATTATTATTATTATTATTATTATTATTATTATTATTATTATTATTATTATTATTATTATTATTATTATTATTATTATTATTATTATTATTATTATTATTATTATTATTATTATTATTATTATTATTATTATTATTATTATTATTATTATCACTATTATCATTATCATTACCATCATTATTATTATCATTATTATTATTATGATATTATTATTATTATTATTTTATCATTTTATTAATATTATTATTATTATTATTATTATTATTATTATTATTATTATTATTATTATTATTATTATTATTATTATTATTTTGAGAACTAATATTAATACTCCAAGTAGCCTGTATTGAAAAAATGCTAACCTAGATTAATAGGTGGTACACCATCTGTTCTTTGGGAATTCCCACAAAATTTATTTATGTGATAATGTGATTTATGTGATTATGTGATTCAATATTAAGTAATATGTTTGATCTGCCCCACCCCCTCCTTCAAAAGGGGGTCCTGTTTATCTGCCCCCCTCTTTCAAAGTGGGGGCTGTGGATCTGCTCCCTCCTTCAAAATGGGGTCCTGTTGATCTGCCCCCTGCACCAAAGGGGATCCTGTTGATTTGCCTCTCATTTAAAAAGGGGGTCCTGTTGATCTGCCACCTCCTTTAAAGGGGGTCCTGTTGATCTGCCCCTCCTTCAAAGGGGGTCCTGTTGATCTGTCCCTTCTTCAAAGGAGGGTCCTGTTGATCTGCCCCTCCGTCAAAGGGGGTCCTGTTGATTTGCCCCTTCTTCAAAGGGGGGGTCCTGTTGATCTACCTCCTCCTTCAAATGGGGGTCCTGTTGATCTACCCCTCCTTCAAAGGGGGTCCTGTTGATCTACCCCTCCCTCCTTCAAAGGGGGGTCCTGTTGATCTGCCCCTCCTTCAAAGGGGGTCCTGCCAATGAGTTGCAATGAGTGATAACCTGAAAACAAAATTTAGTATAAAGTTTAATTCTTATTATATTCCTTTTGTGTGTGTCGAAGATTTCGGGATCGATTCTTGGAGAAGAAATTCTTTTAGGAAAAATCACTAGTTTCATTGTTCATACTAGGGTTGGTCGAGTATTGGAATTTTCCGCACCGCACCGCACCGCACCAGCACCAAAGTCATTTTTTTATTGCACCGCATCCTAAAGTTTCAATGTTAACTGCTGACCGCTCCGGTACACTGGATTTGCTTTCCGCACCAAAGTGAGCGCACCACGCACGCCACCGCACCGCACCGCACCGCACCACACGCGCACCGCACTCGCACCGCCACGCACCGCAACCAAACGGCGCCCCGGTGCGTCCGGGACACATTAGTACTATATACTATTTATATATATATATAATATATATATTACTATAAATATATATATATATTCTATAATATATTATAAAATATAAATCATAATATATAATATTAATATATTATATATATATATATATAATATATATATATATATATATAATATATATATATATACATATATATATATATATCTACTATAAATTTTATGATATATATATATAAATATATTATATATTATTAATATATATAAATATAATATATATAATATTATATATATATATATATAATATATATATATTGCGGATGCAATGATTTTTGAGTTTTGTTCATGCGTGCGAAAATCTGAAGAAGATTTTTGACTGAGGATTGGTAGAGGATTTGCTCAGGGTGTGTATAAAAAGGCAGGGTACCCGGTTTTTGAATAGGTAAACGTAGAATAAGGAGTAAAGGGTATTGATGTTACGGCAGTGATGGACACTCCTCGTGTGAAGTTATTGGTTAGTGAGTTGAGCACCAGCCTCATCTGTGCGAGCAATGTGTGGTATCTGAGTTAAATATTTTATGCATATAATTATGTTGGAATTGAAAAGGGAACGGGATTGATGCAAAGAGATGTAGAATTATAAAAAGCTTGCTGAATGGACAGAAGGGGCTGTGGATCAATTAATCGATAATATGATAAAATGATAATAAAATTAAGGAGTTGGAAACGTATAGAGAGTATTTGCAGTGAAGAAAGGGTGTAAATGAGAGAATAAAGAAAGTACGTTGAGATGGTTTGGTTATGGTGGAAAGGATGGATGATAGTCGGTTGGTAAGCGGATGTATAGTATAGATGTGAGTGTGCTGGGAATCGACCGAGTGGGGAGACCAAAGAAAAAGAGGATTGCAGTCAGTAAAGGGAAATGTCTGAATGAGAGAGAACTAATACCGTTGAGTTGGCAGGTACGCCGAGAAAGAAATGGTTATGCATAATAGGATGTGAATGGCACAGAGTTTTGTCTACTGAGGAGGTTATGGTTGTGGCCCACGCTGGGCAAAGTGATGAAAACCCCACTCAACACTGACGAGGAGATGCCATTAGTGAGGTTCGTACGCAGTCCCGTGAATCTCTATTAGCGTGAAGTTTTCTTGACTGCGACGAGTTATATCTAAATGGTATAAAGGGGGCGGTAAGGCTGGGGCTTTCTTTTACTTTTTCAAACTTCTTCGACTTATGTCATGCTCTACTACTTTTCTGTTCGCACGGTGCATACAATTACTGTTTTTACGCAACCTAATCCCCACAGTTTTCGCCAGTGGAAAGAAGGTGGGCCCTGAGCGAATATCTGCATGATAAGTTACTATTATTAATATATATATTATATATTATATAACATATATTATATAATACATTATATAATATATATAATATAATATATATATATATATACCTAATTATATATATATTATATATATATATAATATATATATATACTATAATACATATATATTATATTATATTAATTATTATCATAATATTATATATATATATTATATATAGATATATATATGTATATATATATATATATATATATATATATATATATATATATTATAATATATATATATATATATATTTATATATTATCATTATTATATATTATATCTACGTACTTGATATATATCTATCTATATCTATTATATATATATAATATATATATATATATACTATATATTATATATATATAATAATATATATAAATATATATATATATATTATAATTATACTATATATATCAATGGTATAAAACTATCTATAGTATAATACTATATATACTATATAATATAAGATATACTATATATATATACTATACTATTATATATATATATATAATAATATTATATATATATATATAATATATATATATAATATATATATAATATAATAATATATATATTTATCACTATATTATATATTATAAATAATAATATTATATAAATATATATATTATAATATATATATATATAATAATGATATATATATATATTATATATACCTATATATATATATATATAATATAATATATATATATAATATATTCAGTTGATGCCGGACGATTCCAAATTCTTTCCAGCCGATTGTCCGATTCCGATACCGATAAACCAGTCAAAAGGCCGATTCGTTCCGATTTCCGCATTCGATTCTTTAATATATTATATATAATAATATATATATATATATATATATATATATATTATATATATATATATATATATATATAGATATAATATATATATATAACTTATATAAAATATATACATTTAATATATATTATATTTATAATCCCACCTAATCTTTTGCCCTAAATCAACTAATCTTCTAGAAATTTAAAACCTTATTAAATAATGTTATGATCAGCTCCAAAAACTCTCTCTATATTATTATCTTCTGCTTAAGAAATAATAGTTTAACTTACCTCTTTTATTTATTATAACTATATGATAACCATCTTGAGCAAATATCAATAATTAGTTAGCATGAATCTTCAAAATCTTTTACAAAAAATCTTACAATGATACCATGAAACATAAACTTTTGGTTTCATTTTTTCTTTTTCCTTAAAAAAAAATATTCCTCTTTAATGTTACTAAAAGTAAGATCTGTGAGAAAGAATTATCATCTTATTTGTAGTCAATATGCATGACTCTGAAATTAGTAGTGTAAAAACATTTGTGTACGATTCTCTCAGTTTCTGGGGTACCATGCATCCGTATTTTGTTAGGCATAATAAATTGATCTCCGATTCTGAAGATTCTTTCACTTTCTACCGGAAAAAAGGGGGGGTCGGGGGTCCTTAGGGAAGCTTAAATATTTCTAGCAAGGCACAGCAAAAATGGTTGAAAGCGTACCTTTATTCGATTGATCCACCATTTTGTAACGGGGAACTTCTGAATTTTTTAAACATAATAAGTGTTTCCATATTTTATGTTTTTAACAGGGAATTGGCAATTTCTGGCTGATTTTGTGATTTTTTTTTTTTTTTTTAAAAATCCAATTTTTTCGATATTTTTTAACTTTTTTTTATTTTATTTTTTGCCTATTTTTTTCAAGACATTTCGAAACCCTACGCCATATATATTTTATAATTTTCAAATTATATTTCGCGTGTGAACGTTACGAATTCCAAAAAAATCAAAAATCATGATCCAAAAAATCAAAAAAAAAAAAATCACAATTGATTTTTTTTTAAAAAAAAATCATTCATCAAAAAATCACCAAAATAATTGCCATTTAATCCCTGTAGTTTATTTTGGCCCTGATTTCTACTTTTATAAATTTTATTTTCAATATATGTTGCTCTTTTCCTCTCCTTAGGAATGAGTGTTTCTTTGCTTGTTTTTTTTTATAAATCCTTTTTTTTTAGCTGTTTTTCTTTATTCCTTCTTATAAAAATCCCGAAAAAACAGCTCTCAAAGAACTAAGTTAAAACATTATCTTCAGTGTATCACTTTTTCGCCTATTCTGTTATTATAAATTGATGAAGAATATGAATGTCTGTTTGTAAAGCTAGTGGAAACGTGCTTTTCCTTCCTCTTTTTTATACAGACATTACCTATCTTACCTTCACATCAACATTACCACTTAGAATATCTTAGATCCACTTTTTTTATTGTCATATTCATCCTCAAGGAATGTAGATTTTAAATGCGTGAATAAGAAGGATATGTAGCACCCACACAAGATTCTTATCAGTAAAGTAAATGCGGAATCTATTTTTTACTGAATTTTTCCATGCTTGATACTGTAGACCCAAGTCCCCTCAAATAGTCCTGGTTTTCGACCCTTTCAACAAAAACTGCAAATTAATTTCATATTGGGATTTATTGCCAGATGCAGTTGATATTCCTTGTGCTTCAAGAAATTTGGACACATAACAAGCTTGAAGTATTTTAGCAATTTTTCAAGAACTTTCATTGTTCTAGACCATGCAGGTTTTGACATGATAATCACTGCAATATGAAATGATAGCCGTCTTTTGTTCAAAAAATTTTTCGAAGCAATAAGATACTGGCTAGTTACATTCTGGTTACAATCTGGTTGTAATGCGTATGATCCTGAATATTTCCTGTGACTACATACATTTCCATGTGTGTAACAATGCATCTAGAATCTAGCATTTGTAATTATTTCTTCATACCTGGCATTATAGCAATCGTAGGCGCGTCAGTGATTAATTTAAACATGACCTACGCTTATTGTTTGACCATCGCACTGGAATATATTTTTTTTTTCGGTCACATCTCTTTGTAAAGCTGTTCCACCTTCACAAGATGGCAGTCAATTGCAGAAGGTTGCTCAAAGAGCCAATGACTCTACAAGCAAGCCGATACCGCGCGTAAAAAGCAATAGGTAGATAGCCCGTGGAATCATCCCTGCCTTGTATGTTAACACGTGCACGACCCGCACTGCTATGTTAGCGTGCGTTTCCCTTACATTATAAATGAAATTTTATTAGCAAAATTTGAATTTCTTCCTATAACATTTTTGAAGGACAAAGGACAAATCACTCTCCTATATTAGCGATGCTTAGTGTTGACGATACGTGAAAAGGTTGGGGTGACTGAAACTCGAAGGAAACATTTGTATATTCAATCTTTAGTCCCTCCACATTTATTACAAGCCTACAAGGCAAATATATCACACTGCTCACTTACGAGTTCATTGGTATATAATTATCAAAACATATTACATAACATGACTAACGAAAAATTGCCAAATGTCTGCCTCACCATGTCTGAAAATCCTAACATGACATCTTAGGCTCTACGTAAAGATACGCCGCTCAATTCAGTTTTCTTTAATTAAATAGAATTAAGAAGAACTGAAATTAAAATTCAATACGGCAGACTTCAAAATATTGTCCTTGAAATATCATAAAGAAGATCGAATAAAAATTATTTCAGAATTGTAGTGACCAAAGAAACATCATCACCAGCCATAAACGACGCGCAACCGAGCACGCGAATACCCGACCTACGCCCTATTTAAATGTCAACATACCTCGCGTACCGGAACCATCCTTACCATAGCTTGGCACCCCACCTCACACACACACAATCGGATATCTTCCTGACTACCCCCTGCCCCGACATCCACAGCTCCAACCGAGATCCCATTCCGCTCGGTTCAAAGAATCGGTTACAATTTTGTCATTCGATTTCCGATTCGACTTCCGATTCCCTGAAAAAAACAAATACGATTCCTCCAGATTCTGCGATGCCGACCGCATAATGTCCCATCAATAAATATAATATATATATATATATATATATATATATATATATATATATATATATCATAATATATAAGTAGTAATAATATATACTATATAATATATGATATATATATTATATTTATATATAATATACATATATTATAGTATATAATAATATAGTAATATATAATATATATATATATTATATATATATATATTTGGAGGCTGTGGACGTTAACCTATTTAATGAACTTTGGCAAAGCTATTCATTTAGAGAACAATTAATTATTCCATTACAAGCAGGACGCAGAGAGATGACGAAAGAGCAGAGAGAGAAGAGAGAGAGACGAGAGATGAGCAGAAGAGAGGAGAGAGAGAGAGACGGAGAGTACGAGAGAGAGAGAGAGAGAGACGAGAGAGCAAATTAAAAACTTCCATTAGTAAAGAAAAATAAACAGAAATGGAGAACTTTGTCATATGAATCCTTCTAATTAATATTACACTTTATATCTTATTTTTTATCTTCTCCTCATATTGTTCTCATTATTAGTCCTCTTGCGGAATAAGATAAGATAGATAGATAGATAGATAGAATAGATTAGATAGATAGATAATAGAATAATAGATAAACTGTTTGGATTGATTGATTGATTGATGATTGATTGATTGATGATGATTGGACTGTATTGATCTGATGGTGATGATTTGATGGTTGATTTGATTGACTTGACTTGATGATTGAATGATAGATAGATAGATAGATAGATAGATAGATAGAAGATAGATAGATAGAGAGAATAGATAGATAGGATAGATAGATAGATCCATTGTAAGAGAGACGGAGAGAGAGAGAGAGAGATGAGAGAGATTGAGAGAGAACATTGAGAGAGAGAGAGCAGACCGAGAAGAGAGAAGAGAGAGCAGAGAGAAATTTAAAACACACTCTAAAAAGGTAGAAGAACGAAGTGTTACTACGATACTATATAAAAATCAATTCGTAACATAAAAGATTTAGAAATAAATAGGCAACAATTTCCATAGTTGGAACGAATAGCCAGTATTCATAGTGAATTTATATATGAAAGTGAATACTTTCAAAGAATTGAATATAACCTTATAACACCTATCACTGCACTACTTACACTACTTAAACTACTACTACTACTACTACTACTCTACTTCGACTCATCTACTACTACAACCACCCACTTACTACTACTCATGCTTTTCTTGGTTTCCTTGATGTACCTGCCTACTACTACTACTATCTACCTCAACTATACCTACACTAACACTAATAATAATTAATTTCATCAAATAATAATAAATATAATAATAATAATAATCATAACTAATACATAATTTCTAAAATATAAATAATAATAATACAGAAAAAAAATAATAATATTATAAGATGAGATATAAAAAGAATTTCTAAATTATAATAATAATAATAATAGATAATTTGGAATTAAATAATAATAATAATAATCAATAACAATTAATAATAATAATAATAATCAATAATGAATATATACATAATATAATAATAATAATAATTATATAATAATAATAATAATAAATAATAATAATAATATTAATAAATATATTAATAATAATAATAATAATCAATAAATAATAATATTAATAACAATAATAATAATAATAATAATATATAATAATAAATAACTTAATAATTAATAATAATACATAATAAGAATAATAATAATAATAATAATAATAATAATAAATATAAAAGTAATCGTAATAATAATCACCTAATTATTTAATATAATAATAATAATGATTAATAATAATAATAATAATAATATTAGATAATAATATAATAGTAACAAATAAATAATAATAATAATAAATAATAATAATAATAAAAATTATAACAATGAGTAAGAAATCTATTGTTACAAAAGAAAGAAGCTTCCAATGAAAAAAAATTATATTCATAATAATCAATAATAATAATAATAAAATAATAATAAATAATAATTTATAATAATAATAATAATATTATTGGAACTAAACTTAGTTGATTCTAATAATAATAATAATAATAATAATAATAATAATAATAATAATAATAATAATAATAATAATAATAATAATAATAATAATAATAATAATCTTGTTGTAATAATATGTGTTTATATGATAATTATAATGAGAAATAAATAATGAGGAAAAAGACAGACATCACTAATCACAGATAACATATTATTAAATATATCACTAATAATAATTAAATAATAATAATAATAATGAATAATAACTATAATAATTATAATGAATACGTTATGATTGTTTTAATAATATAATAATAATAATAATAATAATAATAATAATAATTAATAATAATAATAATAATAATAATGATAATAATAAATAATAATAATAATAATAATAACTAATAGAATAATAACTAATAATAATAATTTTAATTTATCCATAAAAGAAAGAGAAAATATAAATAAAAGAAAATTACCAAAAACAATAAAGTAATAAAAAAAATTTGATAAGTTTTTATTATTGTTATAAAAAATATTTGAACAAATTAAACTATACTTTCTCTACTAAATAATAATAAACTGACATAAAAATATTAAAGAACAGCGGTTAAACATTGGTTTTATATATTATTTATTATTATTATTATTATTATTATTATTATTATTGATTATTATTATTATTATTATTATTATTATTAATTAGTATCATTATTATTATTATTATTATTACATTATTATTATTAATTATTAATTATTATTCACAACTATTTTTTAAGTTTTCATTATTATTCATCTATTATTTATTCATTATTATTTATTATATACTATTCATTATTATTATTAATTGACTTATTATTATAATTATTTATCCTATTATTATTCGATTATCTCAATTACTCATATATCTATATTTACGCTATTCTATTATTATTAATCCCTTTATTACTGATTTTCTATTTTATTATTATATATCTATTCATTATATTATTGATTGAAAGAATATAAATTGAATCTATTATTATTATTCATTATTATATTATTCATTATATTATTATTATTATTCATTATCTATATTCTTATCTATTATTTATTATGTGTTTTTATTATCTATTAATTATTATTATTCATCTATTATATATTATTCATCTATAATTTTATGATTATATACTCCTAACTTACTCTATTATTATATTATTTATTATTCTATTATTATTATTAATGAATAATTATTATTATTGTTAATTTATAATATTTATATAAAT
>JABUQX010112958.1:30000-34219 GCA_015478945.1 Trachelipus rathkii | reverse complement strand
ATATATATATATATATATATATATATATATTTATATATATATATATATATATATATATATGCTATATATATATATATATATATATATATATATATATATATATATATATATATATATATATATATATATATATATATATATATATATATATATATATATATATATATATATATATATATATATATACTACTCTAATATATATACTTATATATATATATATATATATATATATATATATATATATGTTTATATTTTATATAGAGGTATATATATATATATATATATATATATATATATATATATATATATATATATATATATATATATATATATATATATATTTACAAATTAAAACATTTTAATAGATATGAATTACTTTAACTTGATGTTAAATAACGCGATGTACAATTGTGAAACTTATTTTGGACCATAAATAGAAAATTTTCTTAAGCTTTACTCGAATAGTAATTAAATTCGGCAAATGGTATAGAAGACTAAGAGTATATAAAAAAAATAATTTCAAAACTAATACAGAATAGATAACAATTAATAATATTAATAAACTAATATTAAAGTGCAACAACCGATTACTTCATTTACCTTAGGAGATATGTCAGTGCTACTATTTGATTCAGCTTCGCACTTTAACTGAAATACGCTTAAAATCACTCTGCTTTTCACTCTGATTTTATATGCAAATAAATATTGTTATAATAATCCTTGGGTAAGTGATCGTATTAAAAAAAACTTGCATATTGTATAAAGCACAAAAATATGTGAATTAAAGCAAATTGATTCAGGAATTTGACTATATTATCAGATCAATATTGACATCAGAGGGGAAGAACAGGACTTATATATATATATATATATATATATATATATATATATATATATATATACTATATATATATATATATATATATATATATATATATATATATATATATATATATATATATATCAGAGCTGGGCGCGCCTATATTTTTTCTCGTGCTCAGCACGAGTTAACATTATAGAAACGATCTATTTTTGCAAATTTCATAATGTTACGATAATATTCTCTTATTTTTTTTTTTGCGAAAGTTGGTCAAATAAATGAAATTATTACATATAAATATAAAAGATTATACAAAATTGAAACGAAAAGGAGGAATATGCTATTAAATAACGCTTTAACACATTAAAAATAGCGCTAGCCACGATACCTAAGCCAATTAAGTGGAGATCATTTGTAATTTAGACTTTAGACTAGTATAAAATTGTTTTTAAGTACCTGTTTATAAATATTATATTTGAATTTACGTTATAAAAAATATTTTATAACAAAATAATTTAATAAAAGAAATAAAACAGTAAAATATTACTTTTCATTTTCTTTAACATAATTAATGCAAAATAATGAAACATTTAAAGATTAAAGAGTTAATCATGGAAGTCACAACAGAAAACGTTTAATTAAAGAAAAATTTTTCCCTAGAAGAAGTTACCACAGTATTAAGTTAATATATATATATATATATATATATATATATATATATATATATATATATATATATATATATATATATATATATATATATATATATATATATATATATATATATATATATATATATATATATATATATACAAGAGATGGCAGTACCGCGGTACATGTACCGGGTACATGTATCGGGCGATACTTTTTGTACCGATACCGGTATCGCCCAACACTTTTGAAAAGTACCGATGTAACGGTATCGCCCAATCAAATTTTTGTGTACCGGTACCGAAAAACATCGGTACTTTTATTCGGTACATTTTTGGTGTATCATGGCCATGCTTTGTTATAGGAATGTTTTTTATTTTTTTTTAATAGATAGTTATGAAATAATGTACTTATTAATATTCTGTGATAAAACTTTGTTTTTAAATTATTATATGAAAAAGTAGGCCTCCAAATATCATATTTATAACTATGGACGAAATTATCAATTATAAGACACCAGCTGATTTACACTGATTTTCATGAAACTTAGAAGAAATGTTCTAAATGATCCGTAGTGAACGAAAGTTTTAAAAATAAATTTAGAAAATGAGCCTGAAAAAAGTTGTCTGCAAATTTCATACTTCATGACTAATACTGCCAGATGCTTCAATTTGTTAAAAAAATTATATGCTTATATATACTTTTGTTACTAAAGAATAAAGATATATTTTATATTTCCAGCACTCACGGGTCGGTGGGGCACGGGGAGGGAAGCTCCCTGTAAACTATGCATTCATTTACCGCGTTCCATGTGCCATGCATTCATTTAGCATCTAAAGTTGCTATAAATGCTATTTATTAATGCTCTAGCAATTTTTTAATTTTTTACTTATTTTTTTAAATTCAAAAATGACCCATTCTTCCTATAACACAACAGGTCTCATATATATATATATATATATATATATATATATATATATATATATATATATATATATATATATATATATATATATAATATATATATATATACCGATATATATATATATTTACATATATGTGTGTGTGCGCGTGTGTGTGTATGTGTGTGTGTGTGTGTGTGTGTGTGTGTGTGTGTGTGTGTGTGTGTGTGCGCGTGTGTGGTCTCAGCTAATGTGCAACAACGGAATATTTCCGTAATGATGTCAATTATTTAGAAACTTGTAGGAATAAAGAGGGTCTCTGTATGCGAATTGCTCATGAACCTTCGAATTTTCAATAAAACCGTGTGGTTCCGATAATTAAATTGCATTTTATGGCAGAAATTATTTAGGGTTCATAGAGACAGTCATCTCGATTCAAATGGTAGTTACCTCTCAATACACGCGGAAAAATACGTGCTGCTGCCGTAATAGTTACCAACAAATGTTAGTTGTAATAGGTTTAGAACATCGTGAATGAGGGCCGAAACCCCCATATACAGCGTACGTTTATATTAGGTACTATTAATAGTTAGTTACGATGAACAGTTATGATTTATAACAGAAATGATTTATAACTCTGTAACACATCCGTTTATTTACAGTCCATACATAAGTATTATTTCGGTATAGTATGAAATCCTTTCCTGTAGTACCTTCTGATTTATGTAGTACATTCTTCATCGTATATGCATGTATACATTATACGCGGTGCGCGAAATGTCTGCTCTTATTCCATACGCAAAGTTCAGCCCGTCTGATCCACCCTTGTCATGTTGCCAATGTGATATTTTCGGAGTCGACTATCGGACAAGCGTGAGTGATTCGACTTAAGAGGTAATTAACTGATGCTATCGGTGTTGTGTACCCACCGTAGACACGATTCTTCAGGTAGCCCCACAGGTAATACTCCAGTTGAGTAAGGTCCGGTGATCTAGGAGGCCACGGAATAGGACCCCATGTTCCTATCCACCTACCGGGGTGTGTTACGTTTAGATGATGTTGCACAGCCCTTGCTGTATGTGCTGGGCATCCTTCATGCTGGTAGTACAAATTTTGACGTGTCTGTAATGGTACGTCACGAGGAAGGTCTGACAAAGTAGTGTCCAGAAATTCTTGATTTCATTCGCTATCTAGGTTTCTATGGTAAATGTCCGGCCCGATCAGTATATTATCTAGCAGTTCACACTACACATTTATGGAGTAAACTACCTGGTGTCACGTGCTGTAGGTGATATGCGGTGTTTTCCTCGGTCCAGTACCGATAATTCCACCCATTAATCATGCCAATATTGGTAAACCTGGCCTCATCCGTCCACAAAATACGGAGCTGCCCGTCAAGTTTATTGTCAAACATGGAACACATTTGGACTACGAACTACAACCAACGTCCGGGATCGCCGGGATGCAGACCGTGCACAGTGTTTGCTCTGTAATGATAAATGTTGTACATATGTAGAATGCACCGTACCGTTCTTGTCTGCCGTAAGTAGGTTGTTGGGTGTTCCGTGGTATACAATAGAAAGTCAAACTCCATGTCAAGGGTACGGGTGGGAGGTTGACTTGGGTGGCGAGATGGTGAGTTGGTCGAACCTTATTCTTGAAAACCTGTGTACAATCTGTACATTATAGTGGAATGCGGTTCCAAACGATCTGGATATCTCCGTCTATACACCTCCGTAGCTCTGTGGGCATTCTTGTCTTCAAGAATAAACGCCTCAACCATATCCGTCAGTTCCTGGGTTGTATACATATTATTAGGCATAGTGTTATCGGATGTTACAATTAA
>JABUQX010112958.1:0-22500 GCA_015478945.1 Trachelipus rathkii | reverse complement strand
GGAAAACGTACGATTATAATATTATTTGGAGGGAAGTTTATTTTTAATTCAAAATTATTAATCATTATTAATTTTATATTGTTGTTTAGGTTCTTAGCATTTACGAAATGTACGACTGAATTCAAAACAATATATTAGAGATTTTCAACCATATGTACGAGTATATGTGTATTTTTTTAGAATAAGAGGCAAGCCAAGGCCAAAAGCTAATCTGGGAGAACTGGCCATATTATAGTAGTACCTCAGTATGAATAATATATATGATAAATAATTCTAGGTAGTAGGATATATAGCGGTCTTATACTCCTCACATAATAATAAATAAATAGTATATACATACATATATAACTACTTTGTTAACGGTATATAATATAATATATATATATAATAATCCACTCGGTCATAGCGTTGGGCGCCGTTAACAGCGAACAGGTTGACGCTTTTGGCCACTTTCAGGTTTACTTACAACTTGCGTCTCCCCACTATATCGCCCCTAATTGACACTTCTTCAGAGTGATTCTCGTTTTACTCTGTAAACTCAAGGCCCAGGGTATTTGTCAGGATTTATCGCCACACCGAGAGTGAACACATAATAAGTGATAATTCTGAATAGAGCATTAGTTTTATTTAACATAAGCTTCTAGAAAGTAAAATGATTATAGGCCAAGATTGTAGAAGAGGTCGCAATCAGGAAACCACAGTGCTGGGCCCTGTGACATGAGGGACATTCGTTCCACTGACTTTGCATCTATGTGTTTTTTATCTTAAAGGACAATCTTAATTTTACGTAATTATCTTAATATTTTTAATTTACTTCGGAATTTGATGTATTATACAGAGTCATATTTGGTGGTGGAGTACACTGAACAGTAATACCTCTAGAAATTTCAATCTACCTTGAATACAATAGCGAAATAAGAGCCACATTAAAAATGTGGTCGGATTCATCCAATTGTACCCATCGTGGACAACATTTCTGACACTTTCTTTTGATATTCTACATCTATTTACTCACCCCTATTATTAATTTTCATTGTGTTGAGAGTTATATAATTTTTCAACCCATATTTATATCAGAAGTAGTTATATTTTTAATTATTCTAATTTAATAATAAATCTTGAACGAGGAGAAGCGTATTAAGTCTTGAACGACACTAGTTATTCCGTCGTTCACATACATATTATATATCATTAAATAACAATCTTCGCTGGTCGCAACATCTATCTCTGCGCTGGCCCGTAATTTTAATGTCATCAATCTCTCGTGAGTATGTGGAGGGGAGAATCGGGTCATAGATTTTGAGGCCCAGTGATTTAACACATATTTCCTGGTTTGGAACTCAAAAAAAATTTAGTGATTTGCCAGTTTAAAAGTCTAAACATACTACAACTGTATACACCTGATAAAAAAATTAATATAAAATAAAATCTTGTATGCAATAACTTTTCATTAATATAAAAGTTTTAAAAATAACTCACTTAATACTTCTAAATGTGAAATTCTATTTAAGTACGTTTTATACACTTACATAATTGTATATTATATTATATATATTTTTTAAATAAATATATTATAAATAACTTAAATTTAGGATAAAAATGATAATCATATAATTAAAAAACTTATGTGATATATTATAAGAAACAAACTAAGGGAATAACTAAATGAAAATTTATTTTTTTATTATTAGTCACCCCGCCCGATCGCTATATATATATAATGCAGAACTGCTGGATATTACCCTCTGGTATACCTAGCTTTATACCGGCTTTACCAAGTAATATCTATAACTTATGACCTAAATATCCGGTATACCGGATATCTCGGTATTAATTCACGCTGCTATCATCTAGCTAATTCACTATCCGGGTCACAACTACCTTTAAATTATTATATAAAATATAAATAATATATATATAATATTTTTCCCTCCATTATTCTTAAGTATTTTAGCATTTTTTTTATTACGTTAATTGTGTTTTCGAAAATATTTTTTGTTATGGAAGTATTACTATGAAGTAATAGAATGATAAAAAATTTAATTTTATAAATCATATATAAATAGTATATTATAAAACAATTTTTATATTGACCGTCTTATGAAGCAGAGACAACTTCCCGACCATCCTGGAATTGTGGGTCATGAGACTGTACTCTCAATAGTTAATGGGTTATAGAAGCTATTGCTCAAGAAATTAGGGTACGTGTTTTCGTTGATTATATATTATTGGTAGTAGGTTTTTGGTAGTATTAGGTTTTAGTGGTAGTTGTAGTTATCGGCTTCGGTTATATCTTTAAACAAAATTTGATAGGTATTCTTTTCTTTTTTTCATAGGCGATGGATTATTCTTTGAATTTTTACTTCGACGTTGTAGAATGTGAAAATTATTTAAATTTTATTTAGGGAATCAAAGCAAATGAACATTTTAAAGTCTTACAAATTTATGTTTTTCTTTTCTTTTTTTTCGTTTTCTTTTTATTAGTACTTTAGGCACTGTCTTAAATTCTTATTTGTATTTCCTCTTGAAGTTAATAATTTTCCTAGGTTGAAAAATATTTTGTTGTTAATAGAATTATTTTTAAATTTAATTTTAATAGGCTTATAACAGTGAAGAAGAACCTAAGACTCGTGCTTCGCCCGAGGATCTAGTTCGCATGACGAAACCCATTACGATGGCCTCTGCTAAGGCTGTTAGCGCAGGTCTGAGCCTCAAACAAGATGATGTCATTGCAGCAGCCAATCTTGGAAGGAAGTCTGTGTCAGACATGCTCACAACCTGCAAGGTAATATATATAATATATATATAATATATATATATAAATATATATATATATATAATATATATATATGATATATATTATTAATTTATCTATAATTATATATATATATATATTATATATATATATATATATTAATATAATAATATATATATATATATATAACATATAGTATTATATATATAGATAATATATAATATATATATATATATATATATATATATATATATACTATTAATATTATATATATATAGTAATTCTGCTGTTCTACTTATTTCGTGCATTTTATTTTGTGAATTGAAAATTTTTCAAAAATATACTATGTAATAACATTTGTATTTATGAATTATTTTGTATTTGCTTAAAAGTGTATATAATGTAATGTGATATAATATAATATAATGTAATTATAATTATAATATATACAATATATAATAATTATATAATTATTAGGCTGCTGCTTGGAGTGCTGAAACAAAGGAATTGAGACTGAAAACGATGTCATTTGGCCATAATACAGCATTACAGTATAGAGAACTCCTTCAGATAGTTTTACATTGTCTTCAGAAGCAAAGTCCTGATTCGAAAAATTCGCTTTCAAGCGTGTCTCGGAAAATAGCGCAGTGCGTTACGAATCTAGTTAGCGTTGCAGAACAATTGAAAGGTAAATTATTAAGTATTTTCTCACAAGGTATTAAACTCTCACGCTTTTGATTTGAGGGGTGGTGATTTTGCGTGTATTTGATTTTGTCCAGTCGCCATTATATATTAAAGCTTTATAATTTTGTCCCACGTTCCAAAGGATGACTAAATAGACATCACGTTAATGAGACGTTTTTGTGGCACTCTACGTTTATTAATTATAATTATTCTAGTCATTGTAGTTAAACATTTCTTGAAATATAAAAACAATAAAATTATATTTTCACAAGGATTAAATACAATAACAATCAAAATTCTTCATATTGAAATGTAAAAAGTACAATACTTGTAAAATAAATTATGGATCTTACTCGATTTTCTCACCTACACACTCAGGGTTATGGTTTTTAGTTTATTAGACCGCCGAACTTCTTTTCAAGGTAAATATGAACTCCTATTTTAAGTAAGACCTAAATAGAGAACGAAAATATATAATATTATTAGAAGTAAGAGCATGAAGCTTCCTTATATTGACATGCCCTTAAACCCTTACTAAGAAGAGTCTTGTGTCTGCGGTTTAAATTTAGTTAACTTTATATAAAACTTAGATTTAAATGCTTATTGTACCATTTGTCCATCATTTTGCTTTTAAAATAGAAGCAAATAGTTATTAAGAACAGATGCTATTAAAATGTCATATTAAAACTTAACAAAGTTTCTCACTAGAAGGACTATTTTATCCCACTCAGTACAAAAACATATCAGATACTTTGGTGTTGTGTATTTTAACTATTTTGTAGCCAAATATGCCAGTTTGATTTATAAGGAATAATTTTATTAAATTAACCAATACGCGAATATCCCATTTTATTTACATTTGAAATTTTTTGAGAATCTTGAAGGTGAAGTTTTAATTTTCTCTGAAGTTTAATCCGTTTCAACTATTTATTGTACCCTCTGCCAGCATATTGAAGCTCTTAATTAAGCATTTTTTGGCTCTCTCAATATCCTCTGGTCCCCTTTTTCATATTTCAACATTTTATTTGTCTTCTACAGCTATAAGTTATGATATTTAGCTGTTTTCAAAATCATGAAACATTAAGTTTTATTATAATTAAATTAATAATTAAATTTTAGTAATTAAATTTATAAATGATCTTATTTAAATATGTGATACGAAAGAAATTTTGTTAAGTTTTATTATATTTTTTAAAAAAATAAATAATAGACTAACTACAGTTTTTGAATCATTATTTTTCAGAGTAATTAAACATTATTAAATCAATTAAAAAAGAAATTTAATTTTTCCTTTTTTAACTTTAGACTAGATTTTTTTGTGTTTATCCTTTGCTGGCAAGTATCTCATAAGCAACCATGCCAAAACAAAATAATATTTTAAATGTTATTTAAAGATTTGTATGAAGACTTTAACATTATAGTAATAGTTCTTCTGCGCGTTTCTTACAATTCCCATTGAAGAATAAGTTTGAGTCACTTAAATATATAATATATTTAAATTGGTGAAGAAATAAATGTAAAATTTGAACTCGGTAAACTTTAAAGAAACTTTAAAGATTCAATAAACTCTTAAGAGGAATCAACTTTTGATATCATTTTACCGACAGGCGATGAAAATCATTTCTTGCATGGCAAACCAAGTACAAGACAAAACATTCGCCAATATTTGACGAACACACACATGCTGTTTTTAAGTATTCAATCTAAAATATGTTCGGCAAACATCACATGTGTGTAGTTTTTATCAGTAGTATAAGAAATTACTATTGTCATTGATTCATGATATGGGGAAGTACTAGGAGATAATTTTTTTTTTTATTTATCGAACCTGTTTCTTGTAATTAATTTAAAACGATATCATTATATTTGGCATGGTTGCTCTATGATAATTTGAGCGCTAATATTGTGCGTTTATTTTTTTTGACCCGTTTAATTATTACTTGTGATTATTTACCTGGTATCTGATCCACAGCCGACACACATTGGCAAGGCGATGGAGGTCTACAATACTGTGGTGAGTGTGTAGTAGACTGGTTTCCAAGGGAACACTTCTAAAACAAACCTTCTATTTTACATGTATTATTATTATTATTATATTATTATTAGTATTATATTATTATTATATTGTTATTATTATTATTATTATTATTATTTATTATTATTATTTATTATTATTTATGGAATCGTTTTTTTTTTTTTTATTTATGGCATGGCTCAAGGACACCGTTTTCTATTGAGTTCTCCCATTGAAATATTTTCTTTATTTTAACAATTTTTTTTCTTTTTTGGGTTTATCTAGTTTTTCAAGTTGCCCTTTTTTTATTATTATTATTATTAGTGCCTTGAATTTAGAGTTTGTTTTTACTTAAAAAACAATTTTCTTTTATTTACTTGGCCAATTATCGCTTTTGAAATATTATTATTATTAATTATATATATTATATTATTATTATTATGATTATTATTATTATTATTATAGCAATTTTTTTTTATAATGTGTAATTGGAAATTTATGAATATTCATGATTTTTATCGTTTATATGTAGAATTAATATCTTGTGTGTATAGTATGTGAATTTTGTTTCAGTATATCAATGCTTCTTTCGTTTTATGGTTATTTGTTGTTTGTAAGTAAGCTTATTTATATATAATATATTTCGACATATAAGTGCATGTTTTCTCTAATGTTTTATTAATATATTAACAGTATTGGAAGCAGTTTTTAATAACTTATATGTTTTACTGATACTAATAATTTTTTTTGTTTTCTTTATTGTTTTATTTGTTTAAAACCTATTTCCTTTCCATTTATTTTTTGGATATAAAAATTTTTTGAAGTTTTTTACTTTTTTTTTTTTTGTATTTATATATATTTTTTTTAGTTTGAACTACTTCATTAATATTAATATGCACTTATGAAAATTACATGTAAAGTTTTTATCTAGAAAGGAATAGCATTACTAGGGGGAAAAAAGAAATTGAAATTGTAGGTTGTTTGACAATTGTTTGAAATATATTTTGAAGCAAAAAAAGGAAATATTTTAAGTTTAAAATTCATTGCATTTAATAGGAGAATGATGAGGGGGGGGGGGGGACCAAAGATTAAAACTGTTAAAAGTGACTGGAATGTTGATGTCATAATGGTAAATAAGAAGGAGTTTAATAGATAGGGATGTTAAATAGAAGTTTTCCAAAGACTATGTAACTAAAAATATGGGGAATCGGGGAACAACAAGCAACTTTTTGTTTGTGTATAGGAAAGAATGACGTAAAACCATTATTAGAAGAGAATGACCGTTATTGAAGAGGAATTAAGTGATTTGGAAGTAAATTACGGTATAATGTAAATTTTAAATTGGGTAAGAGAGAGAGAGAGAATTTTGAAGGCTCTGGAACCGAACTATGTATTGAAAGTAATATGTAAATATATTTATCCTTTAAAAATCGGTTTCCTCAAATATATAAATATGCGAAGATCTCATGAGTGTAGTTCATGCCGTTTTGATGGTGACAAATTATTAGTTGAATGAATATTTTTTGGTTTTTAAAATAGATTTTTTTCTGTAGGAGGTTACAAAACATAAAATGTGACACATGAGTGAGAAAGAGAATACCCTCCTTCTTTATGAATTAACTCAATCGTGATCATTAGAAGAATGAAAGAATTTTTAAGTTTTTTTTAATTAATTAATAATGACTGATTATTTTATTTAATAATTTATTATTATTATTATTATTATTATTATTATTATTATTATTATTATTATTATTATTATTATTATTATTATTATTATTATTATTATTAAATAAGCATTCCTACCTTTCAGGGCAAGATTGGGAAGATCCAGAAGACCCAACTGTTATTGCAGAAAATGAGCTTTTGGGTGCAGCTAATTCCATAGAAGCTGCCGCTCGTAAACTTCAAAGTCTCCGACCTAGACAAGATGCAAAACAGGTATGATTCTTATTATTATTATTATTATATAATTATTATATGATTATTATTATATTATTATATTTTATAATTAATTATATATCATGGTTTTTCGGTTCAAAAGCCAAATGAATAGGGCAAAATTAGGGGATTTTTTCAGAAAGAAACTTCTCGATAGTTTCTTCAAAGCTCTACTGTTTGAGCAAGGAATAAAATAATAGATGTTAAGTATAATAAAATCGCAATATGGTTTACAGACAAGGCTTTGTCTTAAAACTGTATAATAGCTATTTTAGGGCAGTATTAGAGTATTGATCGCCAAGTCTGGGTGCCCCTTATTAAAGAAAGACGCTAGGTATCGCTGGAGAGAGTGTAAAAGTGATAGAAACATTGGATGTACTGGCTTTCGCATGGGAAGCTATCGGGAGAGGCTGCAAGGAGTTATGAATGTTATTCTTTAGAAGGCGATTTCTCATTTCGTGAATTTTGTAGTAATAGACCCATCTATGTAATTTTCAAGTTTGAAGTTATTTTTAAATAAAAATAGTAAAGTTGAAAGATAGAATTTCAAAAACAAAGGTTTTGAAAAAATGAAATTCTTAAGATATGGACTACAGAACAGAAAACATTTAATAAACGAGTTTTAGAGGTAAGAAAAGCTACGTTTGCTTCTTTTCCCATCAAAATTGTGAAATTAAGAACATTATGTCCACCTTTAGGGATGGGGAAAATTGGTCTCAGTTCGAAGCAATGCGACTGCCTTTAGTTGAAGCTCAATATATATATATTATATATATATATATACTATTATATAATAGTTATATATTTATATATATATATATTATATATATATATATTATATATATATATATTATAATACTATGATATATATATTATATATATTATATTATATATTTATATCCTTAATCTAAAAAAACGAATTTTTTTATGGCTACGGCCCTATATATATATATATATAATATAATTATATATATATATATATATATATATAATATTCCTGTTAGTATATATCTACTATATAATATATCCATTTATATATGTATATATATTATATATATATATATATATAGGAGGAAATCAAAAGGCTCGCTCAATACTGTCAACAACGCAACACTAGGTTGATCTTGGCTTGCCATGCCAATGCTCATCATACCCTTTGGGGCAGCAATGATATCAATAACAGAGGTTAGTGTATCTTTGAGTTCTTTATTCAATATGGTATTGATGTTGTGAATGAGGACAGCAATCCCACATTCATTACATCAAATAGACAAGAGGTTTTAGACTTAACTTTAACCAATGCTGCCTTTGACACACAGATTTTGAACTGGCACGTGTCTGACGAGATCTCTCACTGGGACCAAAGGCATATCAGATTTAAAATCATAGCTATAGAGAAAGTCTATGAGGAGTGGAGAGTAACCAAGATATTGTCAAGAAAGAAGACTTCTTCGATAGTTTTCATTATTTCTGTGTGGATTCTCTTGGAAGAAAATTATTTTTGAAGCTTTCAATAAATTTTCAAGTGAATTAAATTTTTGACAATATGATAAATCAAGTTTTCAAGTTTTTTTTTTTAATTTTAAATAATATAATTATTTTAATCTTAGAATTGAAACATGAAGAATTGAATATTAGAAGAGGAAGCGAGTCTTGTTATGTGCTTCGCCCTGTGAGATATGTTTGATATTCTTGGTTGTTGATTTAAATCGACTAAGAATCAAACATATTATCATAGTGCGAGGTGAAAAGCAACTATCTGTCATCGAGGATAAGGATAAGGTCTGTTGATTCATAAGAGTTAGACCTTTTTATTCAATATATTGATTGCTATTTTTTGTTTGTTTGTTTATACAGGTTATAGACGAGGAGAATATGAACTTCGAAGAAATTATTTTAGATGCTTGTAAATCGATTGCTGCAGCAACAGGAGCTCTAATCAAAGCTGCTTCAAGGGCTCAAAGGGAACTCGTAGAGGCAGGGAAGATTAAAAGTCGTCCTAATGTAATGTCTGATGATGGGCAGTGGTCCGAAGGCCTTATCTCTGCTGCACGCCTTGTTGCAGCCTCTACTCACTCCTTATGCGAAGCTGCTAACTCCCTAGTCCAAGGCAATTCGTCAGAAGAGAAACTGATCGCTTCTGCCAAGCAGGTTGCTGCTTCTACCGCTCAGCTTCTCGTGGCTTGTAAAGTTAAGGCCGATCCCAACTCAGAAGCTACTAAAAGGCTACAGGAGGCTGGAAATAAGGTCAAGAGAGCAACAGATAACCTTGTAAGAGCTGCACAACAAGCTATAGAGCAAGAGGAAGAACGGACGCTTCTTTTGAAAGTCAGACCAGTACAGAGTATAGTTCAGGATCTTCAAATCCGTGAGAAAATCCTCCGATTGGAGCATGAACTAAACAAAGCCAGGGAAGAACAAGCCTTTATGAACAAAGCAAAAGCCAATTTGTCTGGGCAATCGGATAATGAAGGAAATTTGTCTGGGTAAGTTTTTTATTTATTTTATTTTATTTTATTAATCTTATCGAGATTTTTGATTCATTTCTGTCCTAATATTGCTTATATATCATTTTAAAAAATAGATACATATTTGAACAGTTTGTTTAGGTTTTTTATTTTTTTATTTTTTTGTTGGCCCGGATGAACTGTCTACTTTTATGTGTGAGTAGATTCAGAGTACTAGTATGCTCTACCTTGCTTTTATATTTTTTCATTTAATGCCAATAATAATAACGGACGTATCTGTTGATCTATGGTATATCAAGTGGATGTCCTTGACGCGACCTGAGTGTGTATATGTTTCGTCTGCATCTCAATGAACAAAACACTCCGCGTAAGACCGATTTTTTTTCAATTTCACTGTATTGCATTGTTCAACGTTTCCTATGACTCTTTGATCGTTGTTTGCTAAGGCAAAACCACTTTGACACCCTTAGCAGAATGCCGACTTATTCCTGACTAGTAGATTTCGCTGATTTCATATCATATAGTTTTATGTAATATAAAACTCTTTAAGATGTTTCTCAAAGCTCACAAGTAAAATATCGACAGGAGTCATATATGAATGGCACACATCACACTTGTCGAGATCGGTGTGCTTCTTTTTCGCTGGTGATTTAGCATGGTGGTCGGTTGCTCGCATTTTCCTAGTGGTGTTAGCCTGACTTTATACAATTGTCTAACGGCTCAGCTAACTTTTGCATACCGAGAGATCGATGGCTTCGTGCAAGTATCCTATCATTTATTTATAAGGAGTTCGTGCCAACATTAATGTCTGGTATATTATGTGTATATCTCGTCTTATTAGTTTCGCAAAGTTTGATGGCAGTGGCGTAGGTTATACGCCTTTCACACACACCATATCTTCGTGCGCCAAGTCGTTACATCAGTTCTCACTTGTGTGCGTAAACTCAGACTGAAAAAATATTGAAGTCGCGTTGTTCCTGTAACCAGAGAGCAACGCCCAGAAAGGTGAATGCGCTCTCTAGACTCCCCCGGAGCAGAAGATATATATAACACCTCTCATAATAATATATTTCTCGATGTTCAATCGCACTCCGAGTGATTATTTAATTGATATCTATGACGATGTATTTAGAAAAACTTCGCGAGATGGAGTTTTAATTTCTCACTAATTGGAGGTGCGGACTCGGATTTAGTGGTAGAGCCCCTCTTCTGTACATTAGATCTAGCCAGTCACTTATATGTGAGTCAGATAGTAACATATTAATAATAGCGCGAGTGAAAAATTTTTCGTCTAACATAATTATTTGTTTATATATACGTTAGGTATTATCTTGCACACTATATATGTTGTGCCAATATGCGAGTAGTGCTGGACATATATGTGCTATGTCTCTCTATATTTATTTAGAGTAGCTATAATGGAAAAGGACACTAAGACAAAATTGTCTTTATAAACATTTTTACTATTTTTTATGTATAACTAAACAAAATTTGTAATTCCTTCTGTGGATTTAAATATCGAGTTTCAAAGGAGTGATATCGAAGCTCTAAAAAATACAATATTTGAAAAACTTATTTAGAGTTAGAGCTCTCACGTTTTTCTCGCATGGAAAGATTCGTGAATTTCAGCGCAATAGATTTGGTAGAGTACCTCATCGTCCTTACATAGATCATATTATATCGAGCACTCGCTTTGTGTCCAAATACATTGGTTCGAGGCACCAAGGCGCTTATTTTATTTGAGATATTGCGCTTCAATATTTTTACGTTTTTATACATTATATTATAAATTTGTATCTGGTCTAAACAATGTCATGATATTTTGTTCCAAGTGCACCCCTGATATCTATGGCTTCCTATTCTTATATCTGTCTCTCTCGGTCGGCTGCCCATACAGGAGCGTATGCACCACTCTATGAAATGCGAATGTGTGTAGACTCAGCAAGGGAGAATATATTACTCCTACCCTTTTCTATCTCCTTTAATAAATATAACACCGATACTGAGCTTGTGTCTATACGCTCTCACAAATTGCTACAGTGCATGTGTGAATCGAAGCAGAAATTTGAAAAACTGTAAAGAGATGTACCTTTAGTATATATTGCTTCTAGTGTGTGTCTCAATTCGGTATCGGGTCTACTAGTGTCAAAGTAACATCGAGATGGCATCTCTCTCCTGTGTGACCTGTTTCGTTGACGATTCGAGTTTGGTCACCTGGATACGTGATTTGTAATTAAAAACTATTCTTGTTCTGTTACCTCACTTATATAATCATCCGAGCAAACAAGAATGAATGTTCCCAATGTCTGGATGAACATGATTTGTGGCACTGACATTTATGGTTGAATTTGAGGTGTGCTTCCAATATCGCAATTAATTTGTACATACGGTGAGAAAACAGCAGAACATGCTGTACGTATTATAAACTCTGTCTTTGGTAGAGCGCGCCGTTAAGGGGTTAAAAGCACCCTTTTCGTATAAGATTTAAATATAGTACCGTATCAAAGCAGATGATATCGATAAGTGCAGGTAAGACTTTTATTGTAAAAAAACTGTTTCCGAGATACCTCTATCTATTTTTTGGTAAGTAGGCAGATCGACATATAGGTAGTATAGAGCCTCCTTAGTACATTATGTTTTAACGGTGAGACGCTGTGTCATGGTTCGAGTCCTGGCGCGAGTAAAATTTTTCATCGTCTTATTATTTGCAAATTTATCTTTTCCACAAGCATCATGTGCCCATGTCGGCGTGGCTTTGACTTTGGTGGTTGCTCTTTTTAACCATGGTGATAGCTAAAATACCTATCAAAAAATGCCGTGCTGCCCCAGTTCAAAATTCTTATATCTATACTTTTTATTCATTGTACCTCTTATTCCATGAATATACCATAGTCTCATCTACTATTACTATTAGCACAGGTAATAGTCATAACCGTTCATGTAAGACCCTAGCCACACTCAAGACTTATTCCTCCTTATTTGGGCAAATTCACTTTATGAGGATTTAATTGCACAGACCATCTTCCTTCAAATTCACAACTTTCATACATACATTCTGCATCATTTCCGTTCCTATACTTTTCATCAACCATATATCCTAAAATATTTGAACTCAGTAATTTGTTCAGCTACGTACTATCACCATCTAACAAAACTTTACACAGAGAACTATCTCTGCCCTCACTCAAAAACCATAACCTTACTCTGATCTACGTATATTATCTATTCAAATCCACCTCCTTTTTACCCACCTGTACCTAAAATCTCTCTATTCTAACTAATCCCTCATAAGCTAATTTCAAGATTCGCCGCAATACTAAACTTAATCATTCCGCATAGTATATTATAATTAATAGGTAGGGCACCCTCCACCTCGTTTCATTCTCCATTACTCTAACACCATCCCTTGCTACCTACCCCACCTCTGATTCTGTCATAACCAATCCATATATATATATATATATAATATATATATATATTAATATATATATATAATATATATATTTAATATATTATTATATATATTATAATTATATATATATATATAATATATAAAATTATATATAATATATATAAATTATATTAATTAATATATATATGCTACTCTGCCCCATACACTTAAATTGTGAGATATATGGTAATATATAGTGTACCTAATCACTCATCAGCCTATTCTAATGAAAGCTCGGCTCTATCTACTTTTAGCTGATATTTATAATATATATATATATATAGTTCACTAAATTAGCTTTAAAAATCAACGTTTAAGGACGTAATATATATAATATCTTACCTAGAGAATAGAATGGCTTTATCGTAGGAGTATATATATTATTACTAGTATATATATAGAACTTATATATATAACTTAGTTACTATATATCGATATGAGTAGTGATACTTGCTCACTATTCACTCACACTCTCACTTTATAGAGTGGGTGAGAATCGAATCAGCCGTTTGAGTATAATTTCTTTTACATATTCCATAAGATAACAATAATAGGATACTTTTCAGTCCGAGCGACACTCTCGTTCGGATGCCAATGCAGCGCGACAATATACTTTAGCTGCACTTTTTGAGGAAATTGCAGCAGATAACATTTCTGGCAATAAACTACTCTGACGTACAAATAATATTTTTATAAAGAATATGTCTCAAAAATATATAGTCGTTCACTCACTCAGTGGGCTGCGAGATACGGGTTCGCTGTATATTTGTCGAACCAACTAAGTTCTGCTACTTATGTGAAAATTGTTTTAGCACGGTCTGTCATGGCTATGTAAAGCTTTGTGACCACCAAAAAAAACATTCTTATAACACAACAGGTCACACACTTGTATTAGAACCAAAATTATACCCAGAATCCGCTCCGGATCCGAATCCAGGAAAAAAATTTGTTTAATAAGTTTTTGACATATGTTCTATTTGAACATTTTCAGCACGTCTTCGCAATAAATTTTTCATCTTAAAAATATTTTGAAAAAATTTTATAAACAGGATCCTGCTCTAACTCCGGCTCCGGTTCGTATTCTCCGCATGCTCGATGCCGAGACTAACTTTTTGGAATATCTACTTTGTATAAATTTGTCAGCTGAGTTAGGGATCTGGCAAAATACAATTTTTTTTATCTGCATTACTAAAAAGCAATTTTGAGAGAAGATAGTTTATAAGCGAGAGATTTGACTGCTGAATCCGACTCGCGATCCTTGTCTATCGTGTATCTCGGATCCAATCACAATGGTTCCGCAGTATTTGAAAATTGTTCAGCACATCTTTCACTAAATTTTCACTAAAAAATATGTTCTGGAAAAAAAATTTCATAACCCAAGGACCCGCTTCCGCGGTTCGGCTCCGGTTCGCTCACGATGTCTTGTTCCTGGATTCCAGGATAGTAGTGAGTGAATTATGCGTTATGTTATCTATATGTAAAATGCAAGGCACGTCTATTCTGTGCGAGATACATTTTTTCCCTAAAAAGATATTTTTTTAAAGAAATTATATACCAGGAACCGGCTCCGCTCCTGCTCGACTTCTGGCTCCTTGCTCGGCTCGAGGTTCGGCTTCGCTTCGCGCTTGGGTTCGATCTTACTAGTTTCTGCACTATTTAAAAGTTGTTCAGCACTTCCTTCTATCAAAAATTTAACAAAAAAAAAATATTTTTTCGAAAAAAAAATCATATACGGCTCCGACTTCGACTCCGGCTCCGACTCCGAATCTGATCCAAAATAGAGTTTCTGCACTATTTGAAAATTGTTCTGCAAGTCTTTCTGGAAGAAATTATTCATCAGAAAATTATTCTCTTGAAAAAATTTATAACCAGGATCAGGCTCCGAATCCTGATCCGGATCCGGACCCGACTAAGGTTTCTTCACTTTTTGAAATTTGTTCAGTACGTTTTCTTGGCATTAAAATTTTTCACTTAAAAGAGTAGAGAGCCAAGGACCTCTCTTTTATGAAATAAAATGGGATACCAGGTGAGTGCCTGGGTAATACTTCCAGCTCTGACTTCACTTTCGGCTCCGCATGGGGATGTTTTTGTAGGCTGTATGTATGTCATTGTGTACTGTAAGCCTATTGAAAAATTTTTGTTTCCTTTGTTCTGGCTGAAGTAGAGTTGGCTTCACACACCTGAAAGAATTTTTTATATTTTATCTTAAAATAATCTGTCGGGATACCAGGATCGCTCCCGCTCCGGCTTCGAGAGTCGAGAACTAAGTTTCCAATGTAACTCTATTGAGAGAATTGTTCAGCAACGTCTTCATCATAAAATTTTCACCTTAAAAAAATATATTTAGAAAAAATCATACTCTTTCTCCGACTCCATTTCGACTTGAATCCGGCTCCGGCTCCGACCTCTCGTTTTAATTCCTTGTCTATTTACAAATAGGAAAAAATTGGATGTTCAGCGAGAGTCTGGATTTGAGTATGGCAATAGATTTTTCATTTATGATATATTATTTCATTTCTTTAAAAAATTTTATTACCCAGAATCCGTCGTCTCCGAGGATCCAGGAAATACCGGAATCGGGACCTGAGAAAATTCTGCACACTTATTTGAAAATTGTTCAGTTCGTCTGCATTAAAATTTTAACCTAAAAAAAATATAAATTTTTTTTGAAAAAAATTCATACCCAGGTTCCGGGTCGCTCTGGCTCCGGACTCCGGCTCCAAGCTCCGGCTCCGACTTCACTCGGCTCCGCGATCTGAACTAAGGTTTGTGTTTCACGATTTGAAAATTATTAAGCACGTCTTCTTGGCATTAAATTTTTCATCTTAAAAAAATATTTTTTGAAAAAAAATTCTATACTATTGCGCGGCTCTGAATCTGGCTACCGACTTCGACTCGCGCTCCGGACTCCGGATCCGACTAGGATCTGCACTATTTGAAACCTGTCAGCACGTCCACTCTTATGGCAACAAATTTTTCATTGAAAAAAATTTTTCTTAAAAAATATATTCCCAGAATCCGCTGACTCGAACCGGCTCGCTCCTTCCGATCCGGATTCCAACTAAGGGTTTCTGCATTATTTGAAAAATTGTTCAGCACTTCTATCAATAAAAACAAAATCACCTAAATAAAAATATTTTCGAAAAAAAAATCAAACTACGGCACCGCTCTAACTCGGCTCCCTCCACTTCGACTCCGGCCTCCGACTCCGGAATCCGGATCTGGTCCGACTAAGGATTTATGCACTATTTGAAAATTGTTTCAGTTATGTCTTTGGCATTAAATTTATTCAGCCTAACATAAACCCATACTTATTCTTTACACAAAAAATCAGTACCTCCAGGCTCCGCTCGGCTCGACTCCGACTTCCCGAACTCCACCTTTGGCTCCGGAGTCTGACTAGGTTTCGTTGGTATATATTGAGAATAATCTGGGGTTCAGTACGGTCTAATCTGGACTATTAAAGTTTTCTTAAAAAGTATATTTCACGAAAAAAAATCATACCATGATCGGCCCGGGCTCCGGCTCGGCTCCGGGCTCCGGCTCCTGCTCCAGCTCGGCTTCAGCTCCGGATCCGAATAAGTTTCTGCACTATTTGAAAATGTTCAGCAGATCTTCTATATATATATATCTTCGAAAAAAAATTCATACTCCGGCTCCGGCTCTATATCGGATCGGATCCGTTCCGACTAAGGATATCTGTACTATCTTTGAGAAATGTCTTTCGATGCACAACTTACCGATATAATTATATGTTCTGATGCTAAAAAATGGCTTTTCATGAAAAAAAAAAAAGTGATAACCTAGGCTCCGGCTCTGGCTCGGCTCCGGCTCTATCGTATTAAAATAATGTGGCTGCTGGACAGAAGCCATTCATTTTAGAATAAAAAAAAATCTTTTCCTCCGGTTCAAAATTATTTTTGACCTCAGATTATGAAAAAAAATTAGATTTTCTATAATTATAATAAGTAAAACATTTTTTGATCCTAAACTGGGAATTGCAATTTTAACTCAATTTAGACTTTAATATTTAACTGTTAATTCTAAATAATAAATTTTAAATCTTAGATTATACCATTTAAAATTTTTAAATCATGTTTTATTACTTAGAAGATCATCTCAGGAGAAATATTTCTATAAATTATTAAAATCATAAAAAAAAAAATGTGGTGATATATTTTTTTGATTTTTGCTTTCAAAAAGTAGGGGTCTAGTATATAGAAGTCTGCCGGCTTAATTTGAATGAAGTGTATCTGTTAATAGTTTTTAGAGGCCTTCACTCATGATAATAATAAATTGATTATTGATTATTTTTATAATAGTTTTAATATTTTTTTAGTCGTGGTTTAGAGGCCTTTCGACCCCTCTTCTGAGTATCACACCCTCCTGTTCCCGCCTAAACGCGGGATGGCCCCTCGCTCTATGCTCGCGGACGCAGGTCGTGGCCTGGAGTTTTGTAATAATAAAAATACTCCTATAAATTATAGTAAATATCGACAAAAATAGAAAGTAAAAATAAAGAAACTAATTAAGTAATTAATAATAGTAGTTATATGCAATATAGACGTAATAATAGAAATTACCACAATAAGAAAATACTTCGAGAGAGTCGGTATGTGTTCTCTTAGTATATATATTTCCGATCTAATAAACTCGATTTAATGTCAATGTTCACTCTTATAAATGTCCAACTGAGGATATAGTTGTAAGGTTTGTAGATTTAGATATATATATACTTATATATAAGATATAGATAATATTAATAGAAATATAAATATATCATTATAAGTATATATTATAATATATATATATATTTAAATTAATATATATATTATATAATATATATATATATATGTAGAGTTTATATGAGGATATGTGTAGTACATGTTGTAGACGCTATTATAATTGGTGAATGTAAAGGAACGAAGGCTCTCCCTTGATCTCAGTGTAATGGTGTCGAATCCTCTTTGGGCTACGTTGAGGCAGCTACACAAAAAATTGTCTGGTATTGTAGGATAAGATTTTTCTGCGATATTTACGGAGTATTGCAGTTATGGACATAGATGTAGTTACTCACGTAATCTCAATACCACACACATTACCTACAACATAAGCTAACGACTGATACCAAACAGACTAATCTATATCACATATCAAATCACTCTATCTCATGTATCTCGATAGGTGTGAAGGGCCTCGATAAATGTGAGGAAGTTGAACCCACCGCTGCTCTCTAAACCATGAACGGTGAGCTAAGAACTTCTGATCTGTACGTAGCATCTGAAGCAGGGGCACTATCATCTCATCAGACGACTTCAATATCTTTGCACGTTTACCATGCTCTTATATCTCAAGAATACTCTTCAACAATTACGTTTCCTGTACTAGATTACCGAGTATTCTGAGATGTATTGGTTTTATTTCCGATCCTATACGGATATGAGAGTTTTCGATCTCGGAATGAGCTATGTGGTTTGGAGTCGAGATAAGAATCACTATATATTATATATATATAAATATATAATATTATATTAATATAATATATATATATTATACTATAAATATATATATATATATATAATGATATATTATATTATTAATTCATATAAAATTATAAAGGTTATAAAATTATTATAGTATAAATTATAAATTATTATAGTACGTAATATAAAATGTGGATATATAAAAATATATATATATTATATGAATAGGTTGAGTATTAGTAGAAAGTACATAATGAGCCACTTCAGGTCGTATTAACGACCATGTACAGTGTAGTATAGACTGAGCCGGTAGCATATATATGTCCCAGGATAAAATTTGAGGAGTTAATAATAATAATATGTATAGATATGCAAAAGTTATATTATATAAATAAATAATATAAGTATTATATAAAAAGTAACACTAAATTTTATGTAAACAAACTATAATATAGGTTTAAGTATATTTAAATGAATAAGTATATATATATAATATTATACTATAATTATATATGGATACTGTAATATATGATTTAGTAGGGATAACCAATTCAAGAAAACGAACTTAGCTAGCTAAATTCAAACAGCATCGGCTACGAGTGTGAAGCAATGAATGAGGCAAGCAGATGTCGAATAATAAGCGCTCGTTCGAGTTAGAATGCCATAAGGACATAACCCATTGTGGGTGTAGAAGTATATACTATATATAATAGTATATAATACTAATAAGCTTATGTATGATTATGTACGGCCTCGATATAGTATATATATATAGTATAAATAGAATATACATATATTATATATTATATAATAACTATATATTAATTATATTACTTATAACTACTAATATATATATATATATATGATGATATATATAATGATATATATAATAATTATATATAAATATTATATATATATATATATAATAAATTATAATATATTATTTATAATATATTATATATATATATAATATATATTATATAGTATAGGGAAGCCAGCATTCTTTAACAGCAAAAATTTCTTCAATTTCCATTCTCATATCTCAAAAACAACAATTGCTACAGGGAAAAAGGAATACATTGCTGAAAAATGCTGTCCAATTTTAGTGCGGAAAATAGTGTGAAAAAAAAAAAAAAAAAAAAAAAAAATATCTCAAAACAAATATTAATAGGTACAGCGAAAAGGAATACATTTTTGGAATCTGGTAAAATTTTAGATAGGAAATGTAAAAAAAATAAAAAAAAATAAAAAAATATTGTTAAAAATTATAATAAAATATGATTAGAGAGCCTATTAAGAGACCTTTTATTGTGTTACTCGTTTAAAATAAATAGACTCTATATAAATTTGTTTTTGTTTTCTTTACAAAGTGTCTTTGTAGGGTATACCCAACCGATGGCAGGAGTCGGGTCTTTCTCGCCTTCCGGGAAACTACGGGTTAGGACTAATCCCCTCCGGGAAGGTCTCCGGAACCCCGCTCTGTGGTATTTGGGTTGTCGCGGGGGTTCCTCCCGCCCCTCTCCCACGGGGTATGGAAAACGTCCCCTTGTGTTCCCATCGGCTCGAGCCCCTTAACATTGCCGTGTAATACCTTTACAAATAAATATAGTATAATATATATATATATATATATAATATATTATATATATATATATATATATATAATTATATATATATATATAGTATATATAATAATTATATATATATATATATATTATGTCCCCTCTAATAAAAAAAAAATAGCCAATATTATTTTTCTTTATTTATTATTATATTTATTATTATTTTATACATTTTCCTAACTAAAATTTTACAAGGATATCCAAAAATGTATTCCTTTTTCGTCTAGATACATCTGGTAATTTTATATGCTTTGTTTTTTTTTTTGTTTTTTTTATTTTTTTTTTTTTTTATTTTACATTTTCCGCACTAGAATTGAACCAGCATTCCACAAATGTATTCCTTTCCTTGTAGCTATAATTAGAATTGGGATATGATCTGATGAGAGATCATATTTTGTTGTTAATGAAATACATATAAAGCCAATATATATATATATATATAAGTAAGAAATAATATGTATTATTGTAATATATAATTTTATATTATAGTATATTAGTAAGTGAAAAAAGCATATAATATAATTATGTATATATATATAGTATAGATATATAGTAAGTTAATATATATATATATATAATTATATATATATATAATATATATAATAGTGATAGTATATAATATATATAAGATTACGAACTGATGTGGCATCTTTTCATACGTCAATTTACGATCTTTCTTTTTTTTTTCTTTTTTTTGTCAAAAGATGGCGTTCGAAAATAAAACCAACAAAATGAGAGTAAACTATTTTTTTTTTTTTCAAGAATATAGATTTACTCATTAAGAAGTTAATTACAGTATAGTAGTGAATCAATTTACGCGTCTTTTAATGTTATGAGTGCGGTCGGAATGAGTATTTTATAATTAATTATTGGTTGAAAATCACTTGGTAAAGATCATTTATGCCACTAACGCCAGAGAAAAGAATCGATTTTAAGATCATTTAAAACACGGTTTTACACTTCCCGTAGACTTTACTATCGCACTGCTCTTCGTTATAGGGTAACAGAACAGCTTTGCGAGAAGTTTATGACAAGACCAATGAATGTATAAGAATTACTCTAAGTTCCATGGGAAGATTGATTACCAACCAAGTTGAACTTGAAAAGGGACATATATTCTGTACATATGTAAATTTAATAATAAATATTCCTTGATAGTTCTAGACTACAAAACATATTTTTAAAACATCCACAATGTTTCACTTTAGCTGCTAGACACCTTTTGCTGAATTGGTAATTAAGTTTATATAACAGAGAGTATGATATATATATATCATATAGTGATCGAAAGTGTAAATATATATACATATAATATATTTATATATATATGATACTATAGATTAAACGTATATATAAATATATATATATATATACATTATATATATATACCTATATAGTATATATAATTATACTATATATTATCATAATACATAATACCAATAGAGATAAGTAATCTTATATAACCATATTATATATATAATAATAATATATAAAATTATATATATCTCTTCAGACCGTTATAGCTATCATCTATAACTATGTAGTACTATTAGATATATAATATATATCACTACCAGATCTATATGATATATTGAATATAGGTTATAACGATATAATATATATAAATCTACTAAATCCTTACTATTAATAATACTTATATATATGTAATATGATAATAATATACTATATATAGTAAATATATAACAAATATAATAATAGACCACAATATAAAATTTGTTTTATATATATATATATAACTAGATATATATATATATATAATAATATTATATATATAATATAACTTATATAATATAGTATATATATATAGTATATATATATATAGTAAAAAAATATATAATATATATATATATATATATATATATTATATATATTATTATATTATATGTAATATATATATATAATAAATAATTATATTAATATATAACTATATTATTATATAGAGAGTATAAATACTGAATGCTTATAGCAATAACTAATATACTGATAATAAAATAATATATATATATAACATATTTATACTATACTATATATAATAAATACATATATAATATAATAGTATAC
>JABUQX010112957.1:0-24929 GCA_015478945.1 Trachelipus rathkii | reverse complement strand
TTATTATTATTATTACACATTACTATATTTCATTATTATTTATTATTATTATTATTATTATTATTAATATTATTATTATTATTATTATTATTATTATTATTATTATTATTATTATTATTATTATTATTATTATTATTATTATTATTATTATTATTATTATTATAATTAATATTACTTAAAGATATATATATATATATTATTATATATATATATATTATTATATATATATATATATATATATATATATATATTATTTATATATATATATATATATATATATATATATATATATAAATATATATATATATAAGATAAGTGTGTAGTGAGAAGACGTGTCCGCATGAGTCCTTCTCAATGAAGAACGTTTGAGACCGGAGGGAATCAATATTCGAACTACAGAAAGAGACTGGAGAGAGAGAGAGAGAGAGAGAGAGAGAGAGAGAGAGAGAGAGAGAGAGAGAGAGAGAGAGAGAGAGAGAGAGAGAGAGAGAGAGAGAGAGAGAGAGAGATGATAGATCGAAAAGTCATAAACTCCTCACTTTTAAGGAGAGCTATGTGAATAGAGTAAAGTAGAATAGAGTAGGGTAAAGAAATTTTGAAAGCTCCAGAAATACTCAACATCTCTGAGGCTTGTTTGGTTAAGAGAAATAATGTTATTCTTCTACGAAAGATCAGTATTAAAAATCATTAAGAATATTAAGTACAGACAAATGTTTAATTTGTGTGTTTTAGAAGAAATTTAATATTTTAGGCGTAAATAAATTGAAGAGACGTGGAGATGGTGGAATAGTTTCTGAGTGGTCTAAAGTGGATTTAGGGCAAAACTATGAGCAAAGAAGTCAGCATTAGAAAAGGGTAAAAACTGAGTTCTTAATGTTACTGATTTTATAGATTTTGAACTATTCCGAAATAAATGAAGCATAAGATATATGATGACATAAAAATAGGAAGATGATAGGAGGAACCTAGAAACGGAAACAGCTAAACAGTATATGGAGAAGGATTTGAAGTTAAGGAAAGGCATGAATTCGGGTTCATTTCAAAGGCGATATGGGATAAAGGTAGGGAACTGCACCATCCGCTCAAGGTTATTCTAAATAGAGAATTGATAAGAAAGTTCACTGACTGTGTCTTGAGAACGAGAAGAAATAAGTTCGTATTGTGTTCATTGATAGCTCCAGAAATGATGATCTTAGAGGAAATATTAGGAATGGGCTCTATTTTGGAATTTAGACGAAGAGGTCTTGGTGTTATGGAAAAAGATGTATCAAAAATACTGGATGAAATAAATGGAGAGAGAGAGAGAGAGAGAGAGAGAGAGAGAGAGAGAGAGAGAGAGAGAGAGAGAGAGAGAGAGAGAGAGAGAGAGAGAGAGAGAGAGAGAGAGAGAGAGAGAGAGAGAGAGAGAGAGAGAGAGAGGAAGAGAGAGAGAGAGAGAGAGAGAGAGAGAGAGAGAGAGAGAGAGAGAGAGAGAGAGAGAGAGAGAGAGAGAGGATATTTTGGAATTTGAAGATTGTAGTTGTTTCTGAAGGCAGCTTCCCCTCGTCAAACGCCACAATAACAAACAGAGTTAAACTGCTGAAGTTTATGAGCGTCAGATAAAGGAAAAGAAAGTGAGATGTTCGCCTCCATTCTTGGGAGAATCATCTTGGATAAATGCTCTGATTATTAATAGGGACCCATACCGTAGAAGCAATAAAATAATCATTCTTTTGGAAATCAAAGAAATACAATAGCAAGTTAGATAGAGCTAGTTGTAGAGATAGGAGATAAACCAACTTGAAAAATGAAGCTAATTTTATATTTTCAAGATACGTAATACACAAATTGGAAAATTCAGAAGACTTCAAATCAGAATCAACTGAAAAAAAACAAAGTCACTGCGAATATTAGCATAACCACCTTTGATTGAAAATTGAGGATATTTATATATATAACGAAGGAACAACGTAGTTGTCGGAGACCCCAATCACCAGAATATCGGTCAACAACAAGAAGTGAGGTCTGGTGAAGGGAGGTCTGGGGAAGGGTGGTCTGGGGAAGGGAGGTCTGGGGAAGGGAGGTCTGGGGAAGGGAGGTCATTTTGAAAGAAGTGTAAATTAGAATAAACACCTCGAATGTTGCAGATATTAATGGCAAATTTCCTGGAACACACACATGACCTATATATATATGATGTATTATACTACATATAGAACAATCAGCTCACGTCACTCCACAAATGCTTATATCTTGATATATCGTAGCTCATGTATGTGAGTATCATTGTCCTTCTCAAAAGTTACCACAATAAGTAAGTTAGTCGGATAAAACTACATCGTACCTATTACGATAATATATAGATACTATATTATACTATATATATATATAATTATACACCCAAAATATAATATAGTATTTTTTATCTCTGGATAGTGCATATACCAAGGATCCCACCCACGGCTCACAAACGCCCGCCACACTGGTTGAAAAAAAATCAACACCATGGCGGGCCCTGGCATCTTACATAATTTCAAACGTCAAAAAAGATTAATAGACACACAATATCGAAAGATCAAATTTTAAATAACGCAAACGAACTCTTAAATGATGATCCTGCCATGTATAAATAAAAAAGTCAAAATATTAACATACAAAATCAAAGTATATAGAAAATTCACCGCTTCGCTGGGCCGTAAATTCCATCTGAAGAAAACCAATGAATCAATACATTACTAACTCAAACGTTGTGAAGATTCGGATAAGATATTGCCGATAATCCCTTGAAAGTTAGGATCTAAAGTAGGAAAATGACGCGCAGAATAGAAGTCACTGGAACAAATCAATTTAATATATTAGTCACTTATTTGTGATGTAAATAAACGTCGACAAAATTGCCAAATAGCTGAGGGTCCAACATATAGTGACTGTGCATGATATTACGATATGCCAACTACGTATATGGCGTGCCAATACCACCCTCGTTGTAAGTCGTTCTCCGTCTTTAATTTACAAAGTACGATGCATGACCAGCAAGCCCCGATGATCGCTTTTATATTCTAAAGTTCTGCTCCTCTGCCTCGATCATCGATCCAGCGCTTCTAATCCACACACATCGGAAATCAAAATCCTGGATCGGGAGAGCGCAGTCCGATATAATCCTGTCATGGATAGCTGCTCATCGAAATACAGGCATATCAATGCCGCAATGCAATCCAGGGAAAGATTACCTGAAGGAACAGAAAACTCCATATATCGAGCTATGTGTCCATTTTCGCCTCTCTGGCAGCCACTTCAATCCCCCAGTTACCCGCTAACTAACAATGAGAATGATCCCAACATAGAGATAATTTTCAACCGCCACGAAAGCGAGGCAAGATCCGAAATAACTTAGTCTCTCACAGCAGATAGCATTGTATTTTAGTATAATATACGGTTTACTGAAGCGCTATTTTTGAAAATAGCTCCGATAGCGAAATATCCTGGAAAGAGGAACACTACAGATTCGAATCTTGGTTAAGCTATAAGAATTCGAGAAAGCTGGAGGCGCAAACGCCGCATAAATTTCATGTATTAATCTATTACATTCTGCTTCTCTGAGTGATATATCTAAGCATGAGTAAGGTTATAGTTCCAAAGACTGTTAGCAATAGCCAATTAGTAACTTCAGATTATCGAAATGTTGCGCTGCTAAATCAGGAAGACCCACCTAGAAAATGGCCTCCAGCATCTTGTTCCCACTGAAGAAATGTTAAGAGCCCATATCATTAAAAATGTAAAAGTCTCAAACTCCAATGCCATAAACTCTTCGAGATACTAAGAATGGCATGCCCTCAACAGCACATCACAGCAGATATGCTGGATTATGGCAGGAGAGCAGTCCTAAGCAAGCATTTAATCGGTCGCCGACTCCGAGCGGGCGAACCAACAGAACTGTTGTCTATCCGTTCTCACTATGAAAACCTGGCAGCACGCTTGAAAGTAAATGCACTATAAAGGAAATTAAGGAGGTTAAGAACCGTCGTCGACAAATAGAGCCGTACAAGTACATGGTTCGTGAATAATGCACGCCACGCAGAATACTCCCCCCATGTCTATGTCGAGAAGCAATACTCGAGGTTATAATGAAGTGCTCTTTTGGTTACTTGAAGAACACCAACAATGAGTTCCTAGGAGCTATGCTACAGAATGATATGTACATTGCTCTTCAAAATGACCTAAGTGATGGCCCTAAGCATCACCCATTGGCCTTCAATCTTCGATGAACCCTCCTTACCCGATGGGCACGATTCCCAGAGTGACTCCCGAAAGCAGTATCGCCATCGCCCTCGTTTGTATGGCAATCCCACTCAACGAATGTGCACGTAGAGTAGCGGCATAGCTCCTACCACTTAACGCCTAAACTAGACATCCCCAATAGGCATTCAAAGCCTCGACGAACTAGGCTTAACTACACTATAGACGCTAAAAGGACTCCGCATTTCATCACCCAATTGCACGCAGGGCCCCGAGATCGACGTACACGTCAAGACTCTAGATAGAACTAGTGCTTTTAGGTATTTAAAGAATGCGGTATGTATAGTAGCTCGTCCCTAGCATGAGCCTAGAAATTTTATCTAAAGTGAATTGTCAAAGCGAATTGGGCGCATATAATTTTAGCGTTCCTGGAAACGCGTGCAAGTTCTTCCGCATTCCCCCTCACACTGCTTTGCCACTTTTCGGTGGAGAAAAATATGGAAGCAGCGAGGAGCGTACCCCATTGTTAAGATACATCTCAATAGCTAGTTCCCCGAAGTTGCCTTTCGAGAAAATAGCAGCTTAGCACCGCAATATATAACACAAAATGGCCATCAACCCATAGAGAGAGAAAAGAACCGCGCTCGGATAGAAGTAACAAGTCATTATAAATCCAATGAGCAAATAGTAGTAACTCTATAGAACACTACCCTCGAACCCCTTCATCCCAGAGTAAAGTGGCACATAGCATAGTCCTAAACTTTTTTACTTTCGCTTCGTGACATACCTTAAAATAAAGACACGCACCGAAACTTGGCATGGAATCATTATGTGTAGAATAAAAGACATTTAAGTAACATCCAACCTCTCCGTAGTAAATACCCGACACAAATGAGAAAAAGTTAAAAATAAAAAGAATCCCCAGTAATCTCCCACAGATTTCGAAATCTATTTAAGCTTTTCCAAGCGTCACAAGAAGACACGCAAAATACACAACTATGATCCCCACAGTTGACAGAGGCTTCCCGATAGTCTACGTCTAAGTTTGTTTAATTAAATAAAAACTATCAGAGGAACGGTTTAACGTTACTCCTGAAAAACTTGGTATCGAAACGATTTTGCGGAAAGCCAAACTGAAGTTTGAAAAGGCTTGGCGACCTCTCCAAAACAGGATAATAATTAAACTAAAATCTAATTAATTTATTCATTACGATTAATCTTACAGGTATGCCAGTCAGTGTTGTATGAGTTACGATCTTTTGCTTATCCACGCTACAAGAAATGCTGTTGTCTACGTATAATCTTATGTTCCTACTTTGTGGGATAGGAATCTGACCCACAAAAGCCCTGTAGCCACATATAAGATGGAAAGGCAGGGTTATTTCGAAAATTAGTCCGATGGAATAGCGAGTTATGCTAATGTAAGTATATAGTAATAGCCAGCCAATAAAATGCTAATGAGTAACCCGAAAATTAAAAAAGGGTATGTATTGTATGAGCGTGAGCTTCAAATCGATATACGAAATCTAATTGTCTGCGACCCAAGAGCACCGACTTATTTGCTACATCAGCACTAGTGCAGTTGCATACTCTGCAATGTGCTTAAAGACGGTTGCTAGGAATGATCATTCCCTTTCGCCTTTGAAAGAGAATTCCTGCCCAGGCTGCTCTGTATCAACGTTCTCAAGTTAGTGCTAAAAACGTAAAATCAGTTATTTGATTTGTCGTGTGTAACTGTACATGAACTAGCGTAATGGTTTAAAGCAAAATCCTGATTTAAGGCGTAACCCCATCCGCATACCACGCAGAAGGGCGCCCCGGAGATTACGATGTCATTGCTAATCATCAGGCCCTGAACTGATACGGCACTGTGGGGAGGAGAGAAGTAGCTTATTGGTGGAGAAGCAAAACAAAAATATACTGAATAATCTAATAGATAACTATTCACAAAAAAAAAATAAATATAATAATTAGAAGATATAGCAAGACACACATATAATAAACGCCATAACATGCAAGGAAGCAGATGATGGAAACGTTAAAGTCTGACAAGCTATATGCTAAGTATCCGAATCAGTGTGCTCAATTACCGTACTTTGTATCGTATGTACATTCCACCGAGATCTACGAGCTAGTCTGTGTCCCATTGCTTTAATAAACAAGATCATGTTGTGGTAGCGTGCTTGATGAAGTTTAATTTTTTTATGACAGCTTATGATGACTTTCTCTTCTCCGTGCTTTCGATAGACCCCACTACATTTCTGCTTTTAGCCACTAAATTAGCGTTCGAAACTTCGTATCCGCCCTCGCGTCGTTAGGAGATCTGCTCGGATACGAGATAAGCTTCCAGCTGTCTATGAGAATAGTAGCCAATAGCGTTTTCTAAGAATGAAATAGTAATAATAAGACATTATCATCAACCTTCTGCAGAATCGTTTATGAATAAGAGATATAATAGGTACATAATGTGACTCTCGATAAAAAGGAGCCCACCTCTCGACATCTGCGTTTATTAAAACGCTCACTGGTGAGTTGTCGTTTTTGCTATTTGCTGAATGAAACAATGCTCATTTAATACTAATTAATCATCCTGAGATGTCACAGGTTCGATTATAAATATTCAAATTTAAATACTATAATTCAAGCGCCGCTCCACCAGTGGATATAAATTCGACAGCTAAATTCCTCAGAAAAACCCTGTAAAGAATTTTGGAAACCAAAATTACAATATCGATAGGCAAGAACAAGTGATACAGTTTGATATCTCATTTATACGATCATAATTGATGTGAAAATCCCTGTGTGTTAATGCATCCACGGAATAGAAATGAGAGGATTAACTGGGCAGCATCTCATATATAAGATCCTGTGACCTTTAATGAAAGTACTATTGAGTTCAACCCCCAGATTAAGTTAACCCGGTTGTGCGCGCAACGGGTTGAGTTCAGCTACTCTTTAGCTTTTCATAAAAACAACCGCAGCAGCGGAGCTGCTTTAAATAAACCATCACGAATAAGTCGCACTGCTGCTGAGTTATAATTTCGGTACTACCCCTTTTGTCGAAAGCTATAGTTAGACCCTGAACATATTATCCACTCACTCCTCAGTATGATCAATTAAACTCGTAGTATTCTTGCTGTGCAATAAACTAGCACTTGAAGTGTTGTTTCGAGAGACGGAGCTGGGCTTAAATTAGGGGACCATAATTTCTAATGATATAATTCCTGTGCGATCCTCTTACCCTTCTGCCCATGTACCTGCTTTCTTATAGATGAGCTACAGCCAAGTTCTTTTCACAGTCATGTGATGGTTTGAAACAAATCACGTAAATGACCCCCCGAAGTAAACACTGCAAAACATATTATTTACAATTGAAAGTTGTGGGGTTTTGTGTGCACTGCCAGAGCTACGATTAATTTCTAGATTCAAAGTTGAGACAAGCGTGCTCTTTACTAATATTCTGTAGCGTTGCCCACTGCTGATAAATCCAGCCACCGAACAATTCCATATGAAAGGAAACAGTTAAGTCATGAGTAGAGTTAGATGAATAAACTGTAATGCATGTAAAATTAGGTTCATTCAGCTAGACAATTTTCCCTATGTTACTGGGCGAAATTTGGAGTTGCGTGGGTTCAGCATCTGATGAGGAAGATCTGCAGACTGCTTGGTAGTCTCGCGAAAAGAAGGGAGAACCAGAATACCTGAGCGACAAGCGGTAGTCAATATCAAAAGAGAGTTGGTTAGTTGCATGCACATCTTATTACAGGAGAGTGTCTCTATTAGTATTTGTTGTGACAACACCCTTCCACATGATGCAGCATAAGTTGAATATCAAACCCAAGTCAATATATGGGGATAATTTTGAAATGGTTAATAGTGTCAGAGCGAGTTGAATAAAATGAACTCTTCAGATATCTATATATGAAGCCTCAGAGCTCCCAAAACATCAATGTATCTCGCCCTGAAGCAAAGCAACCGATTCAGATAATTCCAGTCCAGAGAGCAGAGATGTTTGCCAAAAATGGAAATTGGTGCGTTAAGGAAATTATACTCCATGCACTCGTAAATGCTATGTCTTTTGCAGAAGCTGGTTTACAAACTCCCAATTTTCCAGAGACATATGATGGGCTATCTCTATGTTAATAGAGAATAGCGAAAATTGTATCGAAGGTTCTGATATCTGTTAGAGAATGTAGTCCGAAAAATGATATATTCAATCATATGCGGTGTGAAATGTCGCTGTGAAACTTAGTCCCAAACTCCTGGGCCGCACGTTTCCATTGGCGAGAATCGCGGTAAACCATCTTAGGTCCATCTTATACTTCCACAGTTTTAGACCAAACGATTATCAGAGCGTGCCGAACTATAATAGCGAGTTGAGGACAGATTTATCCATTCACCTTTCTCGAGAAGCCGAGTTAACCTCCCCTCAATTATAGAGAAGCAGAAGCATTGTGAGAACGAGAGATGGAGATACATCGTGCATTATCGAGCTCCATTTGGAGCTCCGTTATCCAATTCATCCTTACAGAGCGTTATGAATCCTTAGAAGGCGATAGAGAAACTCGACGGGAAGATTATAGAAGAATCATCACGAGACTAAAACGTCTTGTAGACTATTATGATTGTTATGTGAAGTGCGTTCATTAGTTGTATTGTTTGCGTACAAATCTATTAACAGCCTTTGCTTTTGTCTCAGAAATAAATAAAAATAAGTAAGACTCTATGCGAGGTCTCTTCTTGACGTTGCATTTTATTACATCTGCGCTGTCTACTGCTGCTTATTACGTCATTACAGAACATTAAACGAATTGCTCTTATTTTAACGAATAATCTTTAACTTGGCGGACTGTTCTTTTCTGTGTTTTTCAAAACTCTTTTACAGGTTTAATTAATGCATGGCAGAGCGAAAATTAAGGACAAATGAGGGACCCGTCCTCCTTGCATAAGTTTGCGTGACCCAAATTTGCGTGAGCTAGGATAGCTGTGTGTAAGGCCCGAGGATAGATGATTTTCAAATTTGCTTATTATGATGCAGCTATACGCTTACAAGAGGTCGATGTAGATTTGTTTAGATTTAAATGCTTCAGGATAAGCGTGTATGAGCCCCTTGACTGCGTAAGTATGATTCAATCAAGGCTGCTTTTGTGTCTATTAGGAAAGTCACATAGTCATGTTGATGACGCAAGTCATGGTCTTGAACTTTGTTGCAAGTATACATAAACGTTCAACAGAAATCTTTAGAGATTCCGCTTGTTCTCATTGATGACACATTCTCCTTGGTGTGTTGGCGAATAACACGGGAGCGTGGGGTAGCTAGTGACTCGATGGACGTGTAAGATTGATTTATTTGTCTATTATTCCTTTTTCACTATATAGGAAAATTTTTGGGAAAATTTATGGATAAAGTATGGGAATCTTATAGCATGCTCTCCATGCTCAATTATGTTAAAATTGCAGTATGAAGACCTATGCACTAGGAACCTCTTAACAATGCCCTAGCTGGTTCAAAACAGTTGTAAGCCGGACCAGTTTCGAAAGAAGACGCCCGAAAAGAGCTTTTCCTTTGCAGTCTCAGTTTAGGATATTTATACATGTGCAAGGAGTGAACCCAATAAATTCTCCCGCCTTGTTGAGTCAGTAAAAAAGTAAACCTCTTTCCCGATCCCATTTACAGTATTTTCGGGGATGGCATCCAATACCGTGATTTGAACATTTCGAAGCACAACGTCTGAATCTCGAGCATAAACCAATGCTGCGAACACCCCTGTAAATGATTGCAACCCCTATTTTTACACTTGTTTAGCGCTGGATAAGCACCGTCTTAAAGGCTCCTAGTATATGAAAGTATGTAAACGGAATCGTGTGTCTTGCTTTAGTCAAAGAGAGAAATTCCCGGCCGCTCGAGGAGAATTCATCATAAAAGTAAATGTCTGTGACGGTAAATCTCTCTACTCGCTTGGCCAGTCTTTCCAAACGCACCAAGCGTCTGTCTGTGTCTTCCGTCTCTCGAATAGGAGCGAATAAATATGTGCCTTTTTAAGATGGGTTATCTTTATGTCATCACGGCAGATAAGAATAATAGGAAACACTTCACTTGCTAACCAAGAGACCGAATTACTTTCAAGGATGACAGATATGCTTACTTTTATTCGGTAGCAGCCTTACGAGTAAATGGAACTCACTCTATCAGATGATCGACTGTGAGGTCTATCAGTAGCTCTTAGCTATTTTCGTCGTGGTCCACTACTTTATGAGGAGATGCGTCCCTGTAGCTCTGCGCTGCAAACCAAATGAAAAAAAGAAAGTGTAATAGTTTTGAAATGACAAACCCCCGGTAGGCGAGGATTCGTCACGTATGTCAATACCATCGAGGCTGTAACATGTCTTCCTGTACATTCGCACCCGTGGCAGGCGTGCAGCATATCGTTAGTAAAGAATGATGATCGACCTTTAATGGTGCCACCTATGCGCGTGAATGCCTCGTCAACCGGTAGAAACCGCGCACCTGAATCGAATAGTTCCGGCTGTCTCGAGTAGTCGAACCTCCACCGAATCGATATAGGAATTGTGCGTCGAAGTACCTCGAAGGTGTATAAGAGTGAGAAAGCAACAAATCCTATTTAGGGTTACCATGAGCCTGTACTACGATAAAATGAGTAGAGAGTAGGAACCCTGGATATAGGTAGGCTTCGTAGAGCTAGTTGTTATTTGTTGTAGATGTGAAAACTATTGTTCGTTGTTTTCACTCCTACGTTGGAATCTTTGTCCTCTCGCTCCCTATTTCGAATCTAGAAGGCTATTTCCATACAAATTTGACATACAAACGTTCGTTCGCGCATGCACTGAACTCAGCAAACACTAATGCATATGACCTATAAACCATAGATCCAACTGAGTAACGATCGAGTGTTGTCATTGCCTTGATGTGCGTGCTAAAGCTACAAGTGAAATTTAGCAGCAGCTTATGGTAAGCACGCGACGATTAAATATAGTTTCTTAAGCGAAGCGGGTAAATCCTCTTTCCACAGCAGTTCACAATCCAGAGACGCGACACAATCACTCCAGACCCACCCCGATTAGGCGTGGGCTGTTGTAATGTCTCGCTCCCGCAGCATATGCCTCCCAAGAAAACTCATAACTTCAACGGTGAAAACCTACACGCATTATATACTCAATCAAATAAAAACCACTACATAGTGGACAGCAAAAATATAAAGTCTATACGCAAAGAATGAGAATGTGAGTGATCACAAATGAGTGCAGAACAGCCCCTCACTCAGCTGCAGATATAGCCAAGGCTTCAGATTTCTCCTACAAATTGGCGACCCGCTCAGATGAGCAGTAAATGACGGTTTTTAAATAACGCTACCCTCATACTACACGGGGAAGCCAAAGTGTGGGTGTAACAAGTGAGACTTAAGAAAGAACACATCGCAAATACAGTCAATTAAAGCGCACCGGAAAAGGCCCGATGGCCTTATGATAGAAACGGATTGATAAGACCGGCAACATTGATAACGAGATTATTGAAGGACTTATGTGTAATTCAAAAATCCATTTTTTTCGCTAATCCTTATAGAGCACACTGAAGGCAGTATACCCGTATATTACGTAAGCCCCCAAAACAGAAAATTTCCACAGAAGAGACAAGCTACAACTGCTATCTGCGTAACCATGGGCAGCTCTAGACATATACATAATATGACGAATATATATACTATCGATAAAATAATATATAATATATATATATCACAAAGAGTAATTCAATGTAATCACAAAAGAATATAATTATGAATTACTCTATATATATAGAGATTATATTTTATAGTATCAAAGATAAACATTAATGTAATTATAACTACCTAATAAGCTAAGTAAACTATACTATATATCTGTAATCAATACTGAATAAGATTATGTTATTACTAAAATATTATACCGATGCCATTTTTAATTCCAATAACTTCCAAAGTAGTTAAACGATCCGCATCCGTCAATCCGCATCTATTCTACTTAAGGATCCGCATCGCCGCATCCTATCCTTTTCCTCTTTAAGATCCGCATCCTCAAACAGTCAAATTTAAATGTGTGTGTGTGCGTGCGTTGCATCCATTATAACTAGCATTTAATAAATAAAATAACGTAAATAATATACTCTTTATATAATTTATATATATAACAAATAATTAATATAATTATATAATGATTATAAAAAATTTTATAATTATGTAAATTTAGTAATACGATAAATATATAATATATCATATAATATGGAAAATATAGTCTTAATAATTGAGTTTAGCTTAATTTCTACTACTACTACAAGTACTTCTAATAATAATAATATTGTAATATACCATATATACTATACCTATTCAGCCTTCTTCCCCACCATATTATCCATTTCCATAGCCTATTACATATAAATTATATCCATATTAAATTACATTCTATAATACCTATTATGTAATAATGTAAAATACTAATAAGATGAGAAAATATGTTATGTACATATATAATATCTATAAATAATAGTCCAAAACATGAGTTTTAGCAGAATCTTATGCATCACTAATATACTCAATCTATACGTAGCTTATAATATATTATATATGCCTATATATATATAATTATATAAGTGTTAATATATATATATAGATATAAAATAATAAACAGGAAGACCGAAACCAAACAACTGCGCCATAAAAGCGATTCATTTTTATTCATCCTTAAACTCTGGACGTTTCGGTATTACTCGACCCATCTCCACAGAATATACTCTGAAAAAAATACATTAAAATTTACAATTAAATTTTAAAAGCTGACCTCATGGATGAAAAAATCTATATAATATAGATATATATAAATAATGATTAACTCTATCTCAACGAATATGATATATAAATACAATATAAATACAATTGGAAATAGATACACATAATACCATGGAAACCCAAATGAGCTAACAATAAAACTTTATAACGAACCCACAAATCACCTAAAGGATTGCACATAAAATATGGAGAAAAAAACAATCGTATCACAACAATAGACGCATATCTCTGGACAGGAAAAATCTAAGTCATTATAAATTCCTATGAGGTCAGGTGTACTGCCAGGAACCAGTTGAGAAAATTTTTATATTCGTAAATTATACAGTCAAGGCCATTGTAGTATATAACTATAATTAATATTCTCATAAAGATAGTAGTAGTAAAAGCATTCTATAAATAATACACTACCATCCTGCTGATTACTTTATTCATTAAAATTAAAATTAATAACTACTCTTATTAATCATATATAGTATATAATATATATTATATATGATATATAATATATCTATATAATACATACTAGTCACTATGATAGTTAGTTGGTTAAACAGAATAATTATTGTTTGAAAAACAGTATGTTAAATTTATAGTGTTAAAATTACTCAAGTTGCAATGTGCACGCAGACAAACTACAGCAAACAAAAATAATTAATAATAATAATAATAAACACATATATCATATATAAAATAGATAATAATAATAAATTAATTATAAATAGTAATAAATATAATAATATACATTATAATTTATATTTAGAAAATAAAATTATTTGTTAAAAGCAATAAATAAATTAATATTAAAATAAGAGATGAGAGATAATAATAAATTCATAATCTTTATACTGAAGTTCTTTGCGATAAAAGACGTAAGAACATAAATCCAACTTTTATCTCATTAAAACATATAGAGAAAGTTGCATTTTTATAGATATTAAAATTTGGGTTCTCGTTGGTTTTCTGGGCTCCTTTTTTAATAAGTTTGTTAAGAGTTGAGTATCCGCCATCTCTGCCCTTCTGGAGTCCTGACTTCTCATAAAACTGTAAATTAAAATGGTGGTGGCTTGGCTTAAGTGGGGCGAAGGATCCAGTGAGGGCGGCATTATGACCCCGCGGTTTAGATCAATATTAAAGCTTAATAAATTATGAAACCTATTACTTACCAACGCCTATTATTCCATATTTAATAACTTTAATTAAAGTAACTATATCAATTTTGATTAGTCAAAACTAATGATATACCGTATATAGTCAACATTTAAAAAACAAGATGACTGAGATTACTTTTTCTACATTTGTTTTTATTATTGCAGTATTTTTGAGTGCAAATATTAATGTATATTTGAGCATATTAGGTAGTTATATTTGAGTTTGTTTGATAAAATTAATAACTCTTTCCTTAAGAATTAAATTTATTGATCAAAGACAATAACAAAACACGAATACTAATAGCCATTCAAAAAGTTATTACCTAATATGCATTATACATAAGGTTTTAAACCTCAATATGGTATCCTATGTTATGATTGTCCGTTGGCAAATGCAATATAATATAGATTCATTGAACGAGGCTTTAGTAATTTATGAAATAAAGCACATCAGTCAAATTTGAATTTAATAAATATGATTACATGCTTTAAGAAAACTTAATAATTACTGATAATAATTAAATTTTCTTATCTTCATCTGAAATATAATTGAGTTAGAATTCAATGGAAATAATAATAAAGCAATACAGTAAAAATTAACAATAATTTAACTAAAGCGCTAATGCTTTTAAGCTTAATCCAGAAATTTGGCTTGATTGATCGTTTTTTTCAGCCATATCATATTTAATGCTATATTACTGAGAATATAAACGAAAAAAAAACCAATTATTTCGTTGCCATCATTTATTGCGCGGTGGAGTAGTTGTGTTTAATTACTTAATATGCCTGAAATAAACAACAATTAAAGAATTATAAGAAAACTACAATTACTTTTCATTTAGTTTTTTTTTTTTTTAGTCTGGTAATTCCAAGCTTTTTTCGTGGATGCTTTCTCTTGAGGCTGCATTTTCAATTTAATTTTTAAATCAGCAATTTAAATTACTAAACAATTAACCACAAATATTACATAAGACTTCAATTAGAATTTTATATATTAAGAATAAAAAATTGTCATTTTTGCCTAATTGAAAAGCACGGCGCATAAATATTGTTAGATAAATAAATAGCGCGCTATCACTCTAGAATGTAATGGATTTTAAAGCATGGCATCTTAAATGATTAATTAAAGTAAAGGACAATGTCTGCTAACTATAATTGAATTTTCTAGCATTTTTTAAAGTTTTACGAACGATATAGTACAATCTCACGAAAGGCAAAGAATTAAATTTCGAATTACCATATTTAATGTTAATAATAATAGGAGTCGTATTAAATGTATGAGATTCTCTTGTGTCTTTGTTGACTATGTTAAGCTTTTACTTGGGTTAATATCAAGCTTACCAGGAAAGCTGGCCAGTAAATAATATGAATTTATTAAAGCAATCGCTAGTTATATATTCATTCTTCTGTGATTACAAGACTCTAGTCTCTTAGGAGTAATCATTCTTTCTGCCTGATTACAATATTCTTCTTGGAGTAATATTCTTTTTTGCTGCATTACAGGTTATTTCTTTTTGGATTCGGTTTCTTCTGTTGTCTGATAGTATGACTTCTTTTTGGATTTTTGGCTTTACGTAATAATCATTCTTGTTGATCAGGAAATGTAATATATTTATACTCTCTCAGCATGTTCTTTATATCGGATGGAAAATCTGATTCTGAAAGTTCTGTGTTATGAGAATTTCTCTCCACTTGTACAATTTGGCTATATATTATATATCTCATTAAAATAATTAATGTATTTGTATCAACTTCGTTTAGATTCCCAACTTTCATATACAACAGATATCATTTTATTTGCATTCTATTGATTCTTTTGTCTATATCATGCACAGGCAGTAACTGCAACGTTAATTTAGAAAATCTTCAACCTATTCCAACATTAATGCCAAACTGCCCACTCACACACACTCGAGAGTTCAGAGACTGAGTTAGAAAACTGGCTAGGGGCATAAACCCTGCCCCTATTTTGCAATAATACAGTGATTTGAAGTGAGTCCATGGAATTCTCAATAGCTCATAGATCAAGTCTTATTTTACTCATAAGGTAGCTTCCTAAAAGTGTCATCTAAACATTAAATAATCCTTCCTTATTTTAATGCATTAGAGATTAGGTACTATAATAATTAATTTAGAATTGCTCATAAGATAGGAGGCGTATTAAAATCAGGTCTGGCAGTTAGCTGTTTTCAATTAAATTCTATTCACCTTTTGTTAAGGCCCAATTGTTGCCAAAATCAAAAACCTCACCATGTAAGTTAACCTCTCATCTATCCATTAATTCAACAGTATGTTGAATATTAATAATATAATATAAAATAATAACTGAAGTAAAAATAATTAATAAAGTTAAAATAAATGAGATAATTAAATATATAATAATAATAAAATAAACTATTGTAAAAAAAAAAAATATAATATAAATAATAATATATATAATAATAATAATCAATAATAATAATAATAATTAATAATAATAATAATTAAATAAAATCTGTAAATCCTTTATTAATAAGCAATAAGTTACTACTTTATTATTTATTTAAAAAGATTGTCAAGACATAAAAATGATATATATATATTATTTCGTAAAGGTAAACTCAACCCATGTAGGGAAACTGAAATACTAACTGCTTAAACAGGAGGACACCACAGGGTTGACTTAGAGGATGGTCTTTTTATTAATTCGCGGAGGTTTGCGAGGGATCGTTTTTCAAACATATCAACACTCGTCTGAATCGTTTCGTATCAGGCGGAGGAAGCGCCACTCCACGCGTGCACAGCCACCAAATACCAAGACGCGGCGCGGTTCGAGATCCTCTCTCCCCGACGGGGGGGAATTAGTTACCCCTAGGTTCTTAGGTTCCCCGAGAGACCATGACTCCTGCCATACCAACACCCCGTGCGCGCCCACTTTAACCTACTGGGCGGGTATTCTATTACTTATAAAAAATGCCAAAATTATATAAAGTTCATCGTGTATAGTACCGGTCAGTTACACTCTTATCTTCACAATACTCATCTATATTAAATTGCTATGATAATCGGATGAAATTTAGTTCAAGAATAATTTTCTATTTACTCGTATTAATTGTTCTGATTGAAAGTTTTATATCTAACATTTAACAGCCTTCCTAAAATAAATGTAATTCCTTGTCAACCCTGTACGTTTATCTCTCTGTAGTTTTTGAGATACAATTATTTTTATTTTATTTATTATAACAATTTTCCACACCGCCCACTAATGGCGACCAGCCCATCATAGCAACTGTATTCCTTTTGAAACCTCTCCCCAGCTGGTAGCTTTTGTAGTTTTTGAGATAGCTAGTATAAATTGATGATTTCAAAACGTTGATGATCTCACCTAGTTTACTATGATTATTGTAATATACCTTAAGACCTTGATTTTTAGCCTAATACGTAAGTACATATAGTGCAATATCCTGTATTATACAGACTACTTAATTTACAATTGTCTAAACTAATTAAGAGAATCTCATCTAAAATCCTGTGGGCGGAATAATATCTTTAAACAGCCTGCGAAAAAAGTTATAGAAATTTTCATACTATTAGTATAGGAATATTTTATTAATTCTAAGTGTGTGTTGTAGAAATGTCTGATGCACAACTTACGTTAGGGGTCTTAATATAGTAGATAGTCTTAATATCTTCCCCTAAGTTTATAGTATATTATTTATATCTATATAATCAATAAAAATAATAATAATAATAATATAATAATAGATGATTATCCTAATCAATATAATTTATATAAATTGAATTACATAATTATTTAATTATATTCTATTATGCTTTGCTTAATATTATTACTATTATTGATTTTATTATATTTATTGATTATTGAGTACAGTCATTCATTGATCTAATGCATTTATTATTCCATATCTATTATCATATTATATATAGTATTCATTTAATTAATTAATTATTATTATTTTTTATTTATTATGATCTATTTTATCTTCATTCCATTATATGGAAACGGTTGATCACTATAACCTGTATGTTCGTGCTCTCAGTCAAATCTATAGTAATAATTCGAAATTTTTAATTTTTCAAGTACAATTATTATTTATTTATACATTATTAATATATTTATTATGAATTAATAATTTAGAAATTGTACGGTATTTATATATTCTAAAAAAAATATATATTAAATGTTATTAGCAAAAATCCTTACTCTAATTAAATATATATCATATTATTCTTTACTTATTGAATCACTGTTCTAGGAAAATCATTTCATAGTTATTAATTCTTTATTATGATTTGATATTATTATTCCTTTATATCATTAAATAATTTATTACCATTTTTCGTTAATGTCGCTTCTGACCAAAAAAGCCTGGTATATGTCTATAATGCATGACAATATGTCTCTTCATCAGTCTGCAGTATGTGTCTAAGCGTTAGTTTCCGTGTCACTTCCACTGGTGATTTTACGGTTCATTAACAATTCGCTTGACTTATTTACATGACTTTGATTTACATGACAAAGGTTAAAATTATGAAACCTTTATTACTCATATTTATTTTATTATTGATATCTTATTATTTCATTATTAATTTCGTTCGAATTGATTATTTCACTTAATTGCTATCTATTTTTACTATCGTGTTTTGATAAATCCGATTTTAAAAATATAATATAATATTTATTTATTGTCATTATTATTTCCTTAAATTAAAATTTGATCTTATTAAATCATAAAACTAATGTAATGATTATTGATTTACTTGCTTATTATAATTGTTATATATTTTACTGTAGCTGTTATAATATTCTTAATTGATTCATTAATTTAAATTTTATATTAGATTTATATCTATATAATATACGATCTTATCATTTATTAATGTATATTACGATACATTATTTGAATTCTCAATTCTAATTATTTACCCATATGTCGAAAAAAAAAACATAATTTATTTTTGATCTATTTATTTTATTATAAAATATTGATTTTTAATTTGATTTAGTTGTTATAAATATTTTGAAGTATCAATTGACTTATTATTTTTAGAGAATACTAACAAATCATACCTGTCAATTATCTATCCTATATCCTTTGAATATATGTTTATCTTTATTGTATAATTATTTTGTTTATAATTTCATTCCTTATTAATTGATTACTAATTATTATTATTATTAATTTTATATTCTTGAATTATTTTGATTCATTATTATTATTATTCATATTGCGGCATTCGTTAACCATATACTTTTGTTTCATGTCATTATTGTTAACTTAGATATTTGTTATATGATTTTGATTACGCAAGTGATAAGTCCATGATCTGATTTATTACTTATTTCTATTTATCTGTCCATTCATATTCTCGCATTATCAGTATATTTACGAACTTAACACATGGGTTAATTACCCATATCGCTAGCTAGTTGTCAGTCTGAAGTTATTTCACCTTATTAACTGATGGTTATTTTGGGTCCTTAATGAAGACGAACTCGTATTTACACCCAACTCAGAATAGCCCTCATTTGGTGTCTTTTTCTCAGTCTAATGCTCAGATTTTGATAAATGATGAAGACTGTATATGACAACCCAAATTTAAATCAAATAGAGCTAATCCCTACTTCCCCAACTTGTTTTTTATGTAGCGATTTACGTAATTTAATGATTGCTTTCTGAATTACTTATTTCCTATAGAATCGTAAGAAATAAGTAATTAATTGTTTGGTTATTTTATTAAGATTATAGTATCTATAAAATTAATTTTATATTTATATATTATTATTATTATTAATTATATTATTATTATTATTATTTTATTATCATATATATATTATATATTTATTATTTTTATTCATTATTATTATTTTATGTTTTAATTATTATATATTTATTATGATTAATTAAATGTTAATGATTAATATGATATATATATATTATATCTATTAATGATATAATTATTTACCGAGTTTCAAAATATAATTTTAATTATATTAATATATTATAATTTATTATATTTTTATATATTTTTTAATTTATTATTTATAATATTTATTATTGATGTTAGATATTTATTTTAATTTTATTATATTTCATTATTTATTATTTTATTGTTTTTTTAATTTTTTTTTTATTTATTTCTCAAATTTTTATATTATTCTTTTATTATATCTTCGTATGTTATTACTTTATAATTGTAATAATTATATATCTATTATTTAGATAATTAATTTAATATTATTTTTACATTATTGAGTTAAATCAATATCTTTAATAATTATATTTTTATAAATAATTCTCTAATATTTAGACAATTATTTTGATTGTTTTTTTAGATTCTTTATATATTTTTTTTTATTTTTTTTCTATTTCATTTATTTTGTATTAAACTTATTTCATACTGGCATTGTATTCAATAGCCTCCTTAAAACCCAACTTATCACAAAATTATTAAACAGAATGTCTCTACAAACTTCTTTCCTTTTAAAATTTTTTTTATTTTTTATAGATTATTTTTATAGTATTTACTTTTTATTATATTTTATTATTTTTTATTATATTTTTATTTCATTTTTAAATAGTATATTCCTTGTATTTAAAAGGTCAATTACTAAAATATTTGTATCTTTTATTTTAGTAATACAATGATTTTACGTGTGCGTCCTAATATTATCACTCTTCGTAAATTAGTATATATATAAAGCTGTATACCCACGAATTAATTCTTAAATCATTTTTATAGCTTTCATTATTTAGTTAGGGCAGGTATTAGAATTTAATATTCTTAATAAATTTCTTTGAAATTTTTTTTCAAAATTGATTAATTTAGGCTATTATATAGCATCTATAACGAGGAAATAAAGCTTACTAATCTTTGGAAAAATTCACGTTCCATTTTTTTGGAAGTCGAGTGTAGTCGGGCAGAGCGGTTGTTCTAAAATCGACCGGGAAGTCGGTAGATCAGGTTTAGTTTCTATGTAAAATTGAACTCTAGATGGAAGTCGGAATTCGCGAGTCGAGCTATTTTTCTCGACCATCCCCATCCTAACTGAGAAATAGTATACTAAACATACTATATAGTTACCCTATTCCCATTTATCACATAATCCACTATTATACGTATATATATATATAATTATATACTATACATATATAATACTTAATAACCCTAAAATATATCCAACTATTATAATAATAACATAATTATCTTAATATTACTAATATCATTATTAAAGTATACCCCTTATCAATTAAAAATATCCATATGGCCATTTCTGTTATAATTTTCCCAATATTTTAAAAATAAAATACAGCACCAATGATACATACAGCTACCACTATGCAAATTAAAAATATATTTAATTTATTATTATTTGTTATTGTCCCACAAAATCCTCTCAGATTCATTTTGTTTCGATTCTTTTTTAACCATATTTTATAACGCTAAAATTGAAGGTCCCTGCGCGTTCTTTACAACATCCCCGTTTTTGTTTAAGTTTTCTCTCCAACACGTCTTTATCCAGCTACTAATTCGTCAAATGATGTCTAATCTCATTTTTCAATTGAGCTCCAAAGACATCAATTAGTTCCCGAAATTTTTAATCTGAGTAAAAAACTCTTATTCATAGTCGCGTTATTAATTATTAATATGTATATAGCATTATCTCATCTTTCAATTTAATTGTAAAGTTTTAATTTATTTCCTCCTTAACTTTAGATGCACAGTTTGAGAAATAATCGTTGTATAGTTATTTTGCTTTATCGAAGTGATTAATGCAACGATATAAAAAAAAAGGGAGAATAGGCAACAGCACTCGATAGTGTTATCCTTATAAAAACGACAGAATTAGCCGTTCTAAAATTTCATAGGAACGTTATTCTTTTAGTAGTTTTTCTTTTAAGCACATTATCTTGCATAATTTCACAAAGTAAAAAACTTTCAAATAATTTTTTAAAACCAATTTTTGTAAATGAAATGTTTATACATTTTAACATATCACTAGTACTGTGAATCAAGTCAGTACTATTAAACACCATTACCCAAGATAGATCTCACTTATAACTTCTGCCTCTGTAAAAACATTGCCGATATATCATGTGACCGACATCCTTATTAGTTATTTCTAGCTTCCAAACACCAATTAGCTACTTTAACTTGCCTTTTAATCACACCTACATCTTTTTCTTGTCCACAGACTAAGCCAATCCCCATTCAATTCGCTAGTTAAACTTTTTTTGGTAACCTAGTGAGAACTTACACTTTTTACCTCTAAGACTTCATCTTGACACTTTAATCTGCCCACCCAAGAGCTCTTATCCAGATCATTTTGCAATCTTTATACATCCTTCAATTATTCCTTAAGATGATGCGTGGATCCACTTTGTCAATCATCTGCAAAATAGAAACCTTGCATTTTAAGTCCATGGTCTAATCACTTATATATTATGAGGAACAATAGTCGCCCCAGCACTGAACCTGTGGGACACCACTTTCACTATTTCCTGAATGACTTATATTGACCATTTAGTTCTGTACATCGACTGTTTTCTATTTCGCCAAACCACTCTTTAAACCAAACCAGTGTTACCCACTCCCATCCACTACCACATTGCCAATAATTCTTCATTCAGCCTTATGTGGCGACCTCTATCCAAAATCTTTGCTAAAGTTAAATACAATATCACTGATCTCCCTCTGTCAATTGCCAGTCCCAGTAATGCGTATTCCATTAATTTCTAAAAGTTCGTTGACATGACTACCCTTTTACTGAAACCGTGCCTGGGTTCATAAAATCCCTTTTATCTTCTAGATATTTCTCTATATGACCTTCATTAACTTTTCCAGACCCTTTACAACCAGAGATGCTAAGCTAATTGGCCTATAATATTCCCAAATCTTCCTTCAAACCCTTTATAAATAGCACAACTTGCGTCTTCGCCGTCAATCTAGCTATGTAATACGCCACGAAACTCACCTACCAGAGTAATATATCTATGAAATATAACCGAAGAGCTGCTTTCTCTCGCATGTCTTTTCGTGAGCTCACTCCTCCCTCTCTCTCTGCGTTCATTATATTGGGTCCTGACAGCTATTTACATTTCATCAGATCCATTGAATAATAATACGTTTCATATCCTTCTTACACCAAATTCAAAGTTCTGTAAGTGTCTGATTTGCCCTTCAATGTTCATCACAAGCCACCTCCTAATCTCAAACCATAGTATCCTAATTCTCGCTTCCCTCTCCCTACTATTAAACTTACCATACCTGGAAACTTCATGCTCTCCCTAATGACCCACAAATCATAGCACCAGCTGCTGTCCTGCGCTGACCTTTGTAGAATCCCATTTGCCTCATCTGGGAAACCCACACATTCCACACGACTAATCCTCTCTAAGTCTCCTACCCTTCACTACTCCCGTTCTTCAACTTGAACACCACCACAATTTGCCATATCTCTTATCATTCAACTTTCGATCCGTCTCTTCACTCCTTCCAAAATGCTAAAAAATGCGCATCCGTTTTCAAGGCTTTGCCTCGATTACTATTCCTTGCTCTTGCAAACACTTTGCATTTTATTTGACCTAACATAATACCTATTAACCATTTTCTACATTTCCATCTCAATTATTCCCTTTCCTATAAATTTTCTATCTCAGTTACCCTACCATCTATTCCGTGAATATATTTTAGAGTACAATCTACGCTTTTCTTTCACTTTACTTCTGCTATATCTCTCATTCACCAACAGGATTTATATTCGTCCACACTCCTAATGGAGTAGAATTTATCTTTAAATCATAGCTGAACTATAACACTGATTATTCTATCTAAAATTTGTTTAACATTTGCACCCACTAACTGAGATTAAAAACTCAGTTTCGGTTCTTTAAAGGGGCGAAACATTCTAGCTATACTATAGCTACCCCCTCTCACTTTTGACGCAAATACTCAAAATCTTTCACATTTTGTGTTCTTTTGAATAATTTTTGGAACGTGATATATAAATTATTATATAGTGAAGTTAATTTGTACGTTAATAATATTTTTTTAAAAATTCTAAATCAAAAGTTTAGCTTCAAAAATTATGTTCAGAGCTGTCTAAACTAAAAAATTTCAACTCCAGTCAAAATTCTCATTCCAGATTTAGGATCAAAAAAAGATATAATTTTTATATAAATTATTGAAAACTTTTCTTTTGTTTTGCCTATCCAGTCAACATCTAGTAAAATAATTTTAATCACTTTAATATTATTACTCTAGTTCAAAATAAATGGTAAGCCGGTAGCAGATCGGAAGTGGAGCCGTAGATCAGAGCCGGTAATGCAGGAGCCTAGAGCCGGAGCCTCATGATAGTATTTTTTTATGCATGATAATAATTATTTTTTATGAATGAAAAAATATATTGTTTGCACGAGATGCCTGTTGTACTGAAAACAATTTTTCTAAATTATAAAGTAACACGCAATACTACCTTAGTCGCGCATCGGATCCGGATCACTACTAGTCAGAAGAATACGTCAATATCCGTCGACTGTCGGAGCCTGAAGCCGAAGACCGTGAGAGAGAAAGTATGAAATTTTTTATCGTAAGTAATATTTTTCTCAGATACACCTGATATATGCTACATTATATATATAGTATAAGTCACAGTTTACATTGCATTAATATTATATTCAAATAGATGCCAGTATAACTTCCGATACTACTCCTATCTACTTTCCGT